>LS487534.1:105232-119142 GCA_900490705.1 Pristionchus arcanus
ATATTAGGAAACAACAGACACACCACGGTGGCAGGAGTTACAGTACCTTGAATACACCATAAATCGTAACTGCCTTCAAAAAAATCGCAAAAATATGCGGTTTTTTTCAAAATTCTTAGAATTTTGAGCTCTATTTTGTCAAAAAATCGCAAGTGAAAATAAGATAAAAAATATTTGGCTGCAGACTCTCTTTAAATCATGAAAAAATTATCGCTCACCGATTAGTGGTTAACAGGAGTCGATAGCAACGTATGTGCGAGTACAGTAATTCAACATTGACGTATTGGACGCAAACGAAACATACAATGGACAAACTGAAATTGCAAATATTATTTGAAAAGCGATGCAGAACGATGAGTAAGAGAGGATTGGCTCATTCAATAAAGCTTGATTTCTAATCTAAAGTATTTCCAACGACCTTGTGAATCTTGTTTCCGATATTTTTAGTGTGCCTCAAAAATGAGAATTCAGGATGCAGCTGGTAGCAAACAACGCTTCAATGACAAGGATTTTTTCAAGATCACGCGGTTTGAACAACATCATAAAGTACGCGTCTTTTTTAAATTTAAAATCGTTCTCTCACATTTAGTAATCAGTTTTTGTTCACAATCTGACGTTTAGATGGAGCCTCCGCCGCCGAAAATTGCTCGAAAATGTGACGAAAACACTCAAACGTTCGCACTCGATCCGGAGATATCGGAAGAGGTTTTCATTCTTTTTGTAATCGTAGCAGTCGTTTGACGATCAATGAAAGGGCAACAATTAGAAGATGTTATACTTTTTTCAGGATCTTTTCTCCAATTTGAGCTACGACTGCTTGTTGGAAACATTTTCTTGGTTCGATCAGTGAGTTAAAATTTGAATTTCATCATCATCAGCATTAATAATCATTGCAGCGCCAGTCTAGACGCGACCTCCACAGTCAGCCAGAGAATGCATGCATTTTCTACTCAAGCAAGGCCAAAAGCGAGCAAAGGAGAGGTGGAAATAAAAATTGCCCGGGTGCGTTGCGTTATCTATTTTATAATTTGTTTATACATTTTAGAAGATTTTTTTTCACTGCGGAGCGCTCATGAATATTGATCACGCATTGTATACTAACTTATTTTTAGACGACCGCGGAGGAGTATATCGCAACTCTCATTTATTGCGAAGGCTGGTCAATCAGTAGAACATTCAATGACAACGGTTTGCATGGAGCTTGTAGTAATTGTAACGTGAGTTTTAAGTTTAGAAAATAATTTTAGATTAATATTGATCAGTATGCGTTACAAATGGGGAAATCGCTTCAACTGCCCAGAACAAATAACAATATTTATGCAATGCATCAAATGTTCTTGACCCTGCGATTATTGGAGAAACGATACTCCTTCAAAACGATCGTATTCGACAAGGTAAAAATGATAATATTGAAGTCATTGCTGGAAATACGGGAAATAGTATTTTCAACTCAAACAATTTCTAGGATCAAAGAGAGGAGCGCTCTAATTAGCAGTGATTACAGATTACGTTCGATCAAATATTCATGATCTTCTGTATGCGATTCATCAATTATAAACAGGTCATGAAACGGGAATTCAACAATATTGCGTTCTATACCCGAACGAGCGCGACTTCGTACTGTCCGTCAGCAGAAAAGTGAGTTATTTCACGACCACAAAAAATAGTAAATTAATCTGTAACAAAAATACATTCAGATTTCACAAATTCATAATGGATGGTGGACCAAGCGAAATTCATATAAGAACAAACGAAAATCTTGAGCATTTAGATGTTATTTCGTTAATGGACACATACTCAAGTGCCATTGGCAGTCCGTCTCTTACTATTTGCAGCTCACTTGACCCACCTCAGGTTTTTTCTTTTCCGAATATCTGTTTCTTAACTATGCACTGTTCTCAAATATGGACGTTCATTCAGGTGGAAAAACTAGATAATGTTTGGGCAAATCGATACACAATCAAAAATTGGAGATGCCGATTCGTGAAGTTCATGCACCTCCGCACGAACTACTTGGTTGTACCTATCAACAAAATTATGAGGCTAATTCTGGTGCGTTTTATGACTGAGAAACACCTATAAATAATCATTCATCATATTTTCCAGGAACGGTATAGACAGCAAAAAGCAGGTCAATGGTATGTAAATACGAATAGATGCATCTCGCACAAGGTGATTACTGAAGGACTTCAACAGGGAAAAATGGTATGCAGTTACGGTAGCTCAATGCTTATCCGGGAAATAATGTTTGAGAAGCAAAAATAGGAGATTAATTTCAATTATTGTAGTGTATGCGATGGGCGGCGGAGGGCTCCATGCAAATAATGCACGAAGGAAATGCAATAATCTCAATCAAACCCTTCAATTGCATTTACAGAATGGGCACCGACCAGAGTTACTTCCCCAATGAAATCACATTTCATTAGACATTAAAAACAATCAATTTTCAATCTATATTTTCGATAAATTTTCTTGCTCTCATGGAACACCAAAAATCATCATAATTTAGTACGCGCACGTATTGTTGAAAAACGGCAACAAGTAAAGATATACATTAAGCGTCTCTGCGCGGGAATTTTGTCGATATATTTCACTTTACATCGCAAAAAAAATCGTATACGTACATACATACACTACATACTATCTCAAGTGATGGATGTGCAAGGATTCATCACTCTCGCCACACTCCCTTCTGACATTGTCAGAATGCTCCTACAGATGGCCGGACTACCGATCGAGACACTGAGACTGGTAAGCTTTGATAATATTATTATGTTAAGGGATCCGGACCAATGTTGTAAATTGACGCTTTTGATTCTGGCTGGATTCAAATATTACCTACTCTTTCTCATCATTTAGTCTCTCACATTTTGCATATTTTCCTGCTGAGACGTCTCCACTATCCCTTCAGATCTCCCCCACATGGAACAAACTAGTGCTCGAGTACCTCTCAATCCGTGATAATCTACCACCCCTTCGAAAAGTGTACTTCGAACGATTCGTCGATTATCTGGTGGTAGTGAGTGCTGCTTGGGCGCCGGAAAACGAGGCACACTTTCTGACCTACTTTCGAGGATGGCAAGCTGATGCGGAGGTATACACATTTTTTTACTCTTAAAAATATTTATTATTTTTTATATTAATGAACATAATTCAACAACAATATCACAGTTCGGCGGCTACGCTTCTCCCCCGCTCAACCTGCTAACCAATTTCTATCGCTGGGCGTTCCCCTTCAAGTGCGTGCGCATGGCGCCCAGCGTGGAGGCGAATCGGCATGGACTTCATCTCGCCTTCTCCCGATGTTCGTCCATTGAGCGACTGGGCCTAGACAATCTAACGCCTAAAATAATGAAGCAAATCGGTCGACTTCTGGGTGACGTTCCAGTAGGGAAACTATCCATCAGACAAATCGTACTTATTGAGGTGTAAGTAGACTTCATTTTTTGCATTAACCATGCTTTACCGAGTGTTTGAGTAACTCTCAATACGCGAGAATAAGACATTCCATAGAAAAGATTACTTCGAACGATTGTCAGAACCTGTATTTTTCAGAGACGAAATAGTCACTCTTGCTCGATCACTAAAAATTGAAATAATGGCCATAATCACGGATGATTTGGCGATTATGAGAAACAAGGAGCACCTTCGTAAAATAATTTTGTTTAATTTTTCAAAAAGCGTGTTTCAGGAGCGTTCTTTCGCGATACCATCCAGACTGGTGTGCGCCAACTCGAGATCTGGGAGAGTCACACCAAATTATTCTGGATATTTGGCAAGGATAGGGAGTATTGGGACGAAATGGCAGCAGAGCTGAGTTGTGAGCAGTTCACAGTGCAAGTTGTGGATGGAAATGCAGGAGGAAATGGGAAGAAAGTTCAGCGATTGCTGGTTGTTCCCTGCTGAGCTGTTCATTTTCTTACTTCTATTGAATAAAGCATATTTTTGCTGACAGACGACGCCAAAAAAAAAGCAATGCATGAAAAAACATTAAGCCTGTTTGAGCGGGAAGTTTGTGAATGCATCTCACTTAAATTTACAAAACAAATAAATTCGTAAACACACATTCTCAAGCGAGATGGAAGGAGTCACTCTCGCTACGCTTCCTGCTGACATTGTCAGAATGCTCCTTCAGATGTCAGGCCTACCGATCGAGACGCTGAGAATAGTAAGGAATTCACTTCTGTTGTTGGATGAATCCCATCTCAAATAGCGCTGCAATCATTTATTCTATATTCTTTATTCTAAATTCTAAATTCTTTATTCACCAACCTTACAATTTATACATTTCCCTGCTGAATGGCCATCGCTGCTACAATATCTATCAGATCTCCCCATCATGGAACAATCGGGTACTCGAGTACCTCTCATTTCGTGAGAATCTCCCGCCTCTAAAGAAGGTCTACTTCGAACGGCTCTCAGACTCGAATTGCGTTGTGATCAGTGCCGCTTGGGCATCTGAAAATGATGAGCACTTCCTGACCTACTTTCGAGGATGGCAAGAGGATGTCCAGGTACACTTTATTTACCATTCACAGTTTGAGGTAGAGAAGGTCAATTTACGGTAAGGAGCTTAATGGGTTATTTTTAGCCAGTAAAATAGTTTTTCACTCTGTTCCTTCCATCTAATATTTTCATCTAAAACCCAGATAATTTCAGTTCGGCGGGTACTCCTCACCGCCGCTGAACCTGGTGACCACTTATTTGCGCTGGTCGTTCCCGTTCAAATGTGTGGCCATCGGTCCCAGCGTGGACACCACTCTAAACGGACTCAACCTCGCCTTCTCCCGGTGCTCTTCCATCGAGAGACTAGGCATGGACACTCCAAGTAAACGAATTATGACGAGTTTTGGACGCATTCTCGGACGTGTGTCTGTCGGAAAACTTTCATTTCGACGATTCATACTTTTTGAGGTGTAAGTTGCCTATTCATATAGTTTTTTTTCATTATTTAACATGATTTTTTAGAGATGATATCATCGCTCTTGCTCGTAAACTCAAGATTGATGTTTTGGTTGTTATTACTGATGATTTAGCGATTATGAGAAACAAGGAGCACTTGCGTAAGCTCGAAAGCGCTCTTGCTCGAAATATTACAATATTTTATCATTAGGTGATTTTTTCCGTGATATTATTAACACCGGAGTGCGCCAACTCGAAATCTGGGAGAGTAAAGACAAAGTCTACTGGATATTTGGCAAGGATAGTGAATACTGGGACGAATTGGCAGCGGAGCTGAGTTGTGAGCAATTCAAAGTGCAAGTTGTGGAAGGAAATGCAGGAGGAAATGGGAAGAAAGTGCAACGGTTGTTGATTGCACCATGATGAGAGCGATGTTCATATTATTATTTCTATTGTATACTGCTGATTGAATGCATGATTTCATCATTTTTGTATTTACATTGTTTTGGAACTAAGACTTTCTTGCTTAACAACTATCAAGCAGAGATCGCATAAACTTGCATTGTTTGCATTCATTTATCAACCATACAAAAGCGGAGTAGTTACTTGATGGGAACAATTATTCAACTTTTACATTCCTCTGCATGGTCCGATCGATCTCACCACGTTGTCGAAGGAGATTTCCTTGAGATTGTGGAATCCGAGCGTTCCTGCAAGCAAAAAATAATCATGGGCGCTAATATCCATACTAATGGCTCTTTTGTTATTCATAGTTAGAAAGAGAACGCGCTAAAAGTTAAATGATTTGCACAAAAACGAAGACATCGAATGCAACTCACCAGGTGCCATGACTCCCCATTCTCCGCTGCAGCCACTTTCCTAAAAAAAGATAATTGTGATGAATAGTTAAATCGATAAAGAAATGTACCTTGTAGATGAAGATGCATGTTCCATGCGTGTTGATGCTCGATACTTCATATTTCATCCAATCCGGGATATCCTCGCACTTATGACTCATAACGTGGTAAGTTCGACCTAAAATATGCATAATATAGAGCGAGGCCACTCAAGATTAATGAATAAGGAAACGAACCATCAAAGGCTGTATCTTGATACAGATGTACGTTATAGCCGAGTGCAATGCTTGAGATGAAGGCTAGAACGAAGATGACTCGCATGATGGAAGACGTGCGGAGAGTTGGCTTGAAGGTCGAGGACCAGATTCAAGATGCATACTAGGATTCGGCTGTCTCTTTTATACGCGGGGAATATCAGTGCTATGAAAGAACAATGTTCTTACCGATACACTAACATGTCAAACTGACGGCTCGTTCAAATCATTATTGTAACGCCGAGTGGAAAGCAAAGGTAATTGCAACGATTACTATTTCGCTTCTAGATTATGTTTTTTCCTGTTTTCTTTATATATTATTTTTGGGCGACATTACTCAATTTATCATGTTTGTTGTTTTCACCCGATGTAACCAACTCTAAAGCCAATTTGAAACGTCTCACAAACTAGAGACGGGGCTGATTTGTGAGGATAGGGATATGATAACGGTTATCAGTGGATAATAGACAGGCGAGTAAACTGTACACTAAAGGGTGCTCATGTGATTGACATGTGACATACATGGCCTATGGTCAGGTAAGAATGTCATTCCTATTTTTTCGTTCCTGAAATGGAAACAACGAACCTGCCACAAATGTTTGTTCGAATTTAACCTGCATTCTATTCGAATACAGTTAATGAGAATTACACAAGCAATTCACATAACAATTCACATCAGTGTCCTTATTTATCCTCAGATATTTTGGGCGTTATCATAATAATTTCTGCGCTTGTATCTGACCTGTCAGAACTATCAATTAAAAAAAGCGGAATGTGTAATTCATTCATTTGCATAACTTTATTCATCAGCATAAAAAATGTGAAAAAATTAGATCATTCGGGATCCGCTTCGTTACAATGGTTCTTCACATTTGTTATATTTGAAATTTAACTATCGTGACATCACCATGGTATTTGGGAAGATGATCGATAAATCTTCTGAAAATATTAATGTTGGAAATATTACACGGAACAATCATGCACTAGGGTGATAGATTGCCGAATTAATGTATCATTTATGTCCCTTGCCCTAGAGTTTGAAATACGGGTAATTGTTTTTTTATCTCTTCATTTCACACTCTCTCTCGCATCTCTGTCCGGTAGGAGAGTGTTTGAAATGAAGGGACAATTATCCGTATTTCGAACTCTACCCCACTCTTCTCTTATAAAAATCCTATTTGTAGTTGTCACTCGACGTCACAAACCGTGAATTCGATACTTCCCACCACCTCCATGATTATTTAACTCACTCTTTGAGATAGTTAAAGCAGAAGAAGTTGTTTACTATTTCGCTTTTGAGATACGAACGAGAAAGTAATTCAGTATTAATAATCTGAAGAAAAGTGAATATTGTTAAAATGTCGTAAAAGTTTCTCACATCGAACGTTTTCAAGTAAATCGATGATACGGAGGCTGCCTCAGACACTTTTATCTGCTCTTGAACGTGCGTTTCAACAACATGAAGCAATAGCTGAATTTAGGGATTGTAGTTATAGTATTTCTACTGCCATTCTCACCGTTTCAACGGTTTCAACACTGGCATTCACTCTAGATTTTACATAATTCATCTTTTGCTGAATAAAATCAACAGTAACTGGTAGTATCGTTATGAAGTCCCCAATTGTCTGAAATCGAATACTTTTTAAAGTATCATCTACTTGAAAGAACCCGATTTAAATTGTTCAAAATTAGTTTAGCCGATTTTGCAACTTTTGCCGTTATACCTGCGATTTCACTTGATATATTCAAAAACTCTGATGATATTTCTGAATGTGCAAAACATATTTTTGAAGTAGTTGAAACAATACCGGTGCACTGTTTTAATCGATCATAAGAATCAACTCCAAAATATGCTGCATCATTGATAAGGTGGTCGGATAGATACGTGTATGAGATTTGAACGAATGACATGTTAGCTCGCTAAAAATGCGATGGTACTATAACAGAAAACAATAAAAACCTTTAAATTCTCAATGAGTGGAGTGAAATTGAATGGCTTTGCGTAAATTCCTTCAGTAAGTTTCTCATAAAAGTTGAGACTGTTTCCTTCATTGGAGACAAGAGTTCTTTAATATTTATTTACATTAATATTGTGATAATTTGCATAGTGCCACCTTGCCAGTATTTCACTGCAGACGATCTTATACACGTAAAATCTATCTGCCTCTGATAGTTCCAAGAACATGAATTTAATCTGTGAAAAAATTACAGAGCAGTATTCAACATTAGGAAGAATAAAGGTGGTAAAGGTCTTTAGATACAACATCGGCGAGTTACTACGGAATGATTTGAAAATAAGGTTGGACTTTGATCGCGCTTTACTGACAATTTTACTAATGTGGCTGGAAAAGGAGAGAGAGGGCGAAAAGTGAACACCTAGATCTTTGACGATACATTTACTCGGGTCATTGGAGGGTTCATTGAGCACAATATTGTTAATAGTGAATTGTCTACGGGGGTTATTGGGGCCATAGTGTACAACACTGCATTTTGTTTCCGAGATACCTAGGTTCCACTGAGTGGACCAATCAGACACAATATCTAGAGCGTTTTGTAGTGCGGAGGAGTGCAATGGGGCCTCGGCAAACAATTTGAGGTCATCAGCGTAAATAGAATAGTAAATAGATTTAGGGAATTTGGAACAAATATCATTAATAAATAGGATGAAGAGAAGGGGGCCTAGACATGAACCTTGCGGTACTCCAGAGATTACATGTGATGGGGGGAGCATGATGAATCAAGAAAAACTGACTAAGTTCGATTAGAGCTGACTGAGTTCGATTAGAGATGTTCATACATTTATATTGAATAAACATGCATTCTCGACGACGTCTCATTATTATCAAACAGATATCTTATGTACTTTCGTCGTATATTGTATTATTGCATGTCTCATGCTGGAGAATTATTTTACCCAACAAGACTAAGCTACAAAGCACAATACAAAAAACGTGTAGTTTCTTGGGTACAATTGCGGTTTCTTTCTCTGCATTCTCTCTGCATTCTCTGCATGGTCCGATCGATCTCACAACATTGTCGAAGGAGGTTTCCTTGAGATTGTGGAATCCGAGCGTTCCGGCAAGTGAAAAATATTCAAATACTACAAGCTTCATAATATTAGTGCCTCTTTTGCCTTGTTAACGTTGAAAAGGCTAAATATTTCGTGAAATATAAAAAAAATGTGAAAAAAGAAGATTAACACTACAATTCACCAGGTGTATGTGTCATTCGTTCATTTGCAGAACTTTATTCATCAGCATAATAAATGTGAAAAAAATAGATCATTCGGGATTCGCCTCGTTACAATGGTTCTTCACATTTGTTATATTTGAAATTTAACTATCGTTACATCACCATGGTATTTGGGAAGATGATCGATAAATCTTCTGATAATATTAATTTTGGAAATATTACACGGAACAAACATGCACTAGGGTGATAGATTGCCGAATTAATGTATCATTTATGTCCCTTGCCCTAGAGTTTGAAATACGGGTAATTGTTTTTTTATCTCTTCATTTCACACTCTCTCTCGCATCTCTGTCCGGTAGGAGAGTGTTTGAAATGAAGGGACAATTATCCGTATTTCGAACTCTACCCCACTCTTCTCTTATAAAAATCCTATTTGTAGTTGTCACTCGACGTCACAAACCGTGAATTCGATACTTCCCACCACCTCCATGATTATTTAACTCACTCTTTGAGATAGTTAAAGCAGAAGAAGTTGTTTACTATTTCGCTTTTGAGATACGAACGAGAAAGTAATTCAGTATTAATAATCTGAAGAAAAGTGAATATTGTTAAAATGTCGTAAAAGTTTCTCACATCGAACGTTTTCAAGTAAATCGATGATACGGAGGCTGCCTCAGACACTTTTATCTGCTCTTGAACGTGCGTTTCAACAACATGAAGCAATAGCTGAATTTAGGGATTGTAGTTATAGTATTTCTACTGCCATTCTCACCGTTTCAACGGTTTCAACACTGGCATTCACTCTAGATTTTACATAATTCATCTTTTGCTGAATAAAATCAACAGTAACTGGTAGTATCGTTATGAAGTCCCCAATTGTCTGAAATCGAATACTTTTTAAAGTATCATCTACTTGAAAGAACCCGATTTAAATTGTTCAAAATTAGTTTAGCCGATTTTGCAACTTTTGCCGTTATACCTGCGATTTCACTTGATATATTCAAAAACTCTGATGATATTTCTGAATGTGCAAAACATATTTTTGAAGTAGTTGAAACAATACCGGTGCACTGTTTTAATCGATCATAAGAATCAACTCCAAAATATGCTGCATCATTGATAAGGTGGTCGGATAGATACGTGTATGAGATTTGAACGAATGACATGTTAGCTCGCTAAAAATGCGATGGTACTATAACAGAAAACAATAAAAACCTTTAAATTCTCAATGAGTGGAGTGAAATTGAATGGCTTTGCGTAAATTCCTTCAGTAAGTTTCTCATAAAAGTTGAGACTGTTTCCTTCATTGGAGACAAGAGTTCTTTAATATTTATTTACATTAATATTGTGATAATTTGCATAGTGCCACCTTGCCAGTATTTCACTGCAGACGATCTTATACACGTAAAATCTATCTGCCTCTGATAGTTCCAAGAACATGAATTTAATCTGTGAAAAAATGAAAAGACAGACAATTAGACAAAGTCATACCACTGAATCCAACATTTTGGTATGCGAATCTTTTCCGTAATGTTGTTCCTCCATTATTTTCAACTTGGCTCCATGAATCACAATATATCGTTTAATCATCGCGAAAGCAAACTTAAAAAAAGAATTTAAACATTCATTTTCATAGATTTTTCGGTACTCCTTCGACGAAACGAATGATTTCTTCAGAAGAATTTCGTGCTTTCAATTCATTAACCTTTCTTCTCATGAAATCTATAGAGAAGGGAACGATTTGCTTGAGCTCGTCAAAAGCCTATAAGTGATATTCTAACCATGCTCTACTGACAAACTACCTGATGCCTTCTTTTATAATTCTCGTTAGCATAATTCAAAGAGATTTCTAAATCAGACATTCCTAACCGTGTTAGGTTATAACTAATTTCTGAAATATCCTGAAAAATAATGTGCTTTTTCAGAAGAAAGTATTCTTTGCATAGATTATCTTCTACCAGCTGCATATCGTCGAAAATGTGAGCTATAGCGGAAATATTCTCTTCTCCAAGCCCGACTAATTCCACTCGAATCTTACTAACGCTTACAAGGCACCCTATAAAGAGCTGAATCTTTCTAAATATGGAATAGAATCTCATTATGATCTAAACTTACTGGCACAATTGTCCAAACGGTCTTGCACATTAGAGTCCATTATACCGTCTTCATCTTTGAAAGATTCGATGAGAGCTGTGTGGTTCAGAGTACCAAAGGAGTCGCTGAGCATCTGAAATAAATTTTAAGGAAATCATAGATCAAATACAGACCTTAACTGCTGCTTCCAATCTCGTAAAGTTAAGGGACTGTGAACAAATTACAGTAACCAATGTTGATAATATGATGGATTTCATCATTTCTACCATACAGCTACTAGTAATTGACTGATCAGTGTTCTATATGCTTCCTTTATCTTGAATCCATGTTTACATTAGTTTACGTGGCTCTTCGAAAGTGAAAAACTGTCTCGGATGAGCGCTTACGAGAGAAGATGTGAACAGAGGAGAATTAGACAAATAGAAGTAATTCTCAGCCTGCGCACTCCTCGATTTTCATGAAATTTCGTTCAATTATATTTTGGATCTGTCTCTCTGGATGTTCTTGGATGTCTCGTTACTGGAATTATTCACTCAACATAAACACTGTCAAATGAGCAATACGATCACTTTTAGGGATTATTTCATAATTCGGATTGAACAATTACACTCGCTCGGCATAAATTCAAAATTGTAGAAGAAAAATTTTCTCTCTATACATGTGAATTGATTATTTATTGAGCAAAATCGAAAATAGTGAACTCTTTTTTTATTATAGTCCATTTATTTGTATAATATTTATTTGTGTTTTTTTCCATACTTTCAGAAAATATTCTGATCAACATAGTATTTCCCCGGATACGCTTTCGCGAATTTGTCATAGAATTCCTTGTTGATGAATTCGTTGGTCGGATCAGGATCGAGGCCTCTGAAAAATTGAATTAATTATAATATATTTTAAAAATTTAAACCTTCCAATTGGCTTCAGGCAGAAGAATCGGTCGATTATAATTTTATCTTCTTTAGACATTAGAGCGAGCGCCTCGAGAGCCTGGCCAAATATTTTAAATTATTATTTTCGAAAATGAATAAATATTCAAAAACATTTTTGAAAAATACTGACCCGATCTTCCACACGCGTCAAAAACAGGTTAAACCTATTCACAGCGATAGATTCAACCAATTGAAAGGCGATCTGGAAATATCGTGACCTTAGATTAAAAACAGTAAAAATACCAAACCGTTTCCACGAATTCGACAATGTTCTCAGTTGATTGCATCTGCTTAAGCGCGTTGATCTTCGGCATTACGTAACCGTACGATTTCGGAAAGTATTTCTTCAAGTTGTCGAGGGTCTGGAATTTTCGAAATTGTGATATGGTAGTCAGTAACTGATACTTACTCGATCTGTCTTATTCATAACCTCTAGGACATCCGCAGTGCCCTCTTGGTCGAAAACAAGCTGTGCCAGCTCTATGACGACGTTAAACTGCGCCCAGTAGGCATCTGAAATGGATTAATATTGCGCAACTAAAATTTAAATGCACTATATTCGCATGTTAATCAGACGTGAGGGCATAAAAATGCTCAAATAGACATCAAATATTAGCAGTTATCTCTACATTTCGCGCGCTCTCTCATCTCTCTTACCGGTGAGAGAGTGCGCGGAATGGGGAGACAGCGGCTTTGAGCTCTACTAACCAGCGCAAACATCCACCAGCTCCTGAGGGCTAATGCCGATTTCCTCAGCGTCCTTGTGTATCCAGTAAGTGACGGCGGTCTCGTTGAAATGGGACGGATTCCATCTGCCTTGATTCAATACCTGGAATGATATTAGATAGAGCTTCAATCTAAGATTATGTGAGCGCTACCTCAACATTTTTGATGAGCTGAGTGAAATTAAGCGGTGCTGCACTAACGCACGCGAGGAACAACAGAATGACTACTTCTCGCATCTGAAACTGCAAGGTAAAAAGGTAAAGGTATACGTCAAGCTATTTTACAGTCGAGAGACAACACTAGGTGGGAACCACTATTAAGATCAGTTGTCTGAAATAGTATATGGTTGAACAATCCCGTTAACCAAGACAATGTAGTTCATTGAAAGATCATAGTCGTTAGAAATATTCAATGATAAGTCAGATTGGTATTGTACAAAATGCGTTGCTGCGTAAACCAGCCTCTTTTCTATCTCGGATCAGTTTACATTACTTTGGCTGACTCTCCCCTATTCATGTGCTCCTTGTAGACGATATCAATTTTGAGTGAGTACGAATTGAAGAGATTCGGTTGGAAAGATCAGTTTGTACTACCACCGAATCACTCTGACATCCTCGTCTCCCTTCGAACTATTCACTTACTGCGGAACCGTTCGATAAACAGTAGTGGACGAGTAGGAGAGATACCTCGTTTTCTCGTTAAGGCGGTTAAAATAAAATGAAGAAAAAATTCAAAGATACAATAGTCATAGTTTCAGTAACTGATACTGGTTGATAAATTAGAAAGAATGAAACTCATAATTTTTATAGTGAGGATTACCGAGCATCTATTTCAATTTTGTCGCATTTTTCGAGTTTGTCCGTCCGAAGCTAGATATCCCGCAATTAAAAATATTGTGGTGGTTAACGCGAAATATCCGCCTTTTAGATATTGATTCTAAAAATCGTAAATAC
>LS487535.1:4580-43345 GCA_900490705.1 Pristionchus arcanus
AAGCCTTTTCTCAACACCATCGATCGATGCAGTACCCCCATTTTAACACACACAAACCGATAGTTTCCCACATACAGAGATCAACGCATTAACCCAGTTTCACAATCCGATGGATATCGTTTGACGCACCCGGATGGTTACGATACACGCAACCTCGTAGCCCATAACGATAGATGAATGCAGTTACCCATTAACCGATACGAATCGGTCGATACAGTAGTCCAGACCCACACAGAGCGATGCAATGAACCACAATGCAGAACCAAAAGGGGAAAGGGGGAGGGGGGTTGGCTGCAGTCTCCGATAATAAGAAACGACGATGACGACATGGAGCAGCCGCCGGCCACATCAAGAAAGAATTACAGATGACCTGAAGGGATGAAATCAATAATTATTAATTGGCAGAGATCTAATTCCCCTCCCGCAACGACCTATACATACAATTTTTATGCCGAAGTTCGTGTTTCAAGTTCTTGATTCAGCTTCAGCAGCAAAGCAGCATCATCAGAAAAACTTCAGCAGCAAATGGCCAATTATGAGACATGAAAAATTTCAGCATTCCCTTTTCTCTCTCTCTTCCACTAGGAAATACTCACTCCTTACTCCACTAGGACTAGTTTTTTTTCAATACGAAAATTTAGTTGTCTCCGATTTCCTTGAAATTTGAGGTTACACCATTTCCATTTTTTCTGTTTCCTACACTCGTACAAGAAACCGTTAATACCATTCAGTTCCTCCACTCATGTCTACTAGGTTTGCAATCGGAATCGGAATCGGGAATTTCGATCAAGCTCGACCCCTTCACATATCTATCAAGCGCCTGCTCATCGCACAAACCAAAATATTTATTAAGGTCTTTGAAAGTAAACTGACCAAAAAGGGAGCGGTCGTTTGCTTAGAAGAACATTCCAGAGACTCCGCCCATCTCGTGCTGTTCCTTCACGAAGATCTCGAAGTAGTGGTAGATGATGGTCACAGCCAACAGAATACCAGTTCCCGATCCGATACTTCCTGCAATGTATCACGATTAGAAACCTGTTTAACAATTTTCTTTTATTATATTTCAAACTGACCCATGAAGTCGGCAGTTACGGAGAGGGCTCCGATGCAGAGACCTCCGAAGGCAGCAGCGGTGGGGATGCATCTGCAAGTGAACAATTTAGTGAATGCCAACAAAAAAAATCAATAATCGATCGATATTCCAGTTAGATACCGTACCTGTTCAGCTCGTGGATCATCGATTTCTCACGATGTCCTCTCATGACCGTAGCCTTCCCCTCAAGCTGCTTGGCGTCGTCCTTGGCAGAAGAGCCAGACACACCGATCTTCGAGAAGAAGGCGCACCTTCCGAGCATGAAGACGATGTAGATGATGCAGTGATGAGAGTCTTCGAGAACGAGTCCAAGAGTCTCAGGAGGAGACGGATAGGAGCAGATTCCACCAGTGGGGAAGCTGTGGTGGGCTCCCGATGCATCATACCAAGAACCGAGAAGGTTCACGAGGATGTTACCTCCGAACTTCGAGGCAAGCATCTGTAATCGACAAATAATTAGCAGAAAGGATAAAATGAGTGAACGGCAAAATAAATTGAGTAAAACAAATACAAACCTGGGAGATTACGTAGAGCTTAGAGAGGAGGGCAGACTGGAGAATGATGGAATTGTTGGAGATGTAGAAGAGCTTGATGGGATAAGACGAGCACTGGCCACGGTAGCGAGCAGACTTGATGGGGAGATCGACACGGTAGCTCTGAAGATTACAAATTATTTAATCATGTAAAAAAATATAATAACAATTAATTAAAATCTAAATTAAATATCTAACCTGGAAGTAGATGACGACAGCGAAAACGAATACGATGGCCATCAGATTCAAGAGGTTGGGAGGTTCTGTCTGAAGAAGGCCTCACGGAGAGCACGCACCTGTAAGAAATCACTCAAGTTTATCGTAAGTTAGACTGAATTAAGACGAAAATCATGACCAATACGATGACGGCATTTTCACATACAAGGATCGGTCAATACAGCATCTAAATTTTCACTCGGAAGAGGATCCACCCTCTCCTTCCATCAAGCCTTTTCTCAAGAACATCGATCAATGCAGTACCCCCATTTTCACATACAAGGATCGGTCAATACAGCATCTAAATTTTCACTCGGAAGAGGATCCACCCTCTCCTTCCATCAAGCCTTTTCTCAAGAACATCGATCAATGCAGTACCCCCATTTTCACATACAAGGATCGGTCAATACAGCATCTAAATTTTCACTCGGAAGAGGATCCACCCTCTCCTTCCATCAAGCCTTTTCTCAAGAACATCGATCAATGCAGTACCCCCATTTTCACATACAAGGATCGGTCAATACATCATCTCATTTTTCACTCGGAACCTCAAGCCTTTTCTCAAGGCCATCGATCGATGCAGTACCCCCATTTTAACACACACAAACCGATAGTTTCCCACATACAGAGATCAACGCATTAACCCAGTTTCACAATCCGATGGATATCGTTTGACGCACCCGGATGGTTACGATACACGCAACCTCGTAGCCCATAACGATAGATGAATGCAGTTACCCATTAACCGACACGAATCGGTCGATACAGTAGTCCAGACCCACACAGAGCGATGCAATGAACCACAATGCAGAACCAAAAGGGGAAAGGGGGAGGGGGGTTGGCTGCAGTCTCCGATAATAAGAAACGACGATGACGACATGGAGCAGCCGCCGGCCACATCAAGAAAGAATTACAGATGACCTGAAGGGATGAAATCAATAATTATTAATTGGCAGAGATCTAATTCCCCTCCCGCAACGACCTATACATACAATTTTTATGCCGAAGTTCGTGTTTCAAGTTCTTGATTCAGCTTCAGCAGCAAAGCAGCATCATCAGAAAAACTTCAGCAGCAAATGGCCAATTATGAGACATGAAAAATTTCAGCATTCCCTTTTCTCTCTCTCTTCCACTAGGAAATACTCACTCCTTACTCCACTAGGACTAGTTTTTTTTCAATACGAAAATTTAGTTGTCTCCGATTTCCTTGAAATTTGAGGTTACACCATTTCCATTTTTTCTGTTTCCTACACTCGTACAAGAAACCGTTAATACCATTCAGTTCCTCCACTCATGTCTACTAGGTTTGCAATCGGAATCGGAATCGGGAATTTCGATCAAGCTCGACCCCTTCACATATCTATCAAGCGCCTGCTCATCGCACAAACCAAAATATTTATTAAGGTCTTTGAAAGTAAACTGACCAAAAAGGGAGCGGTCGTTTGCTTAGAAGAACATTCCAGAGACTCCGCCCATCTCGTGCTGTTCCTTCACGAAGATCTCGAAGTAGTGGTAGATGATGGTCACAGCCAACAGAATACCAGTTCCCGATCCGATACTTCCTGCAATGTATCACGATTAGAAACCTGTTTAACAATTTTCTTTTATTATATTTCAAACTGACCCATGAAGTCGGCAGTTACGGAGAGGGCTCCGATGCAGAGACCTCCGAAGGCAGCAGCGGTGGGGATGCATCTGCAAGTGAACAATTTAGTGAATGCCAACAAAAAAAATCAATAATCGATCGATATTCCAGTTAGATACCGTACCTGTTCAGCTCGTGGATCATCGATTTCTCACGATGTCCTCTCATGACCGTAGCCTTCCCCTCAAGCTGCTTGGCGTCGTCCTTGGCAGAAGAGCCAGACACACCGATCTTCGAGAAGAAGGCGCACCTTCCGAGCATGAAGACGATGTAGATGATGCAGTGATGAGAGTCTTCGAGAACGAGTCCAAGAGTCTCAGGAGGAGACGGATAGGAGCAGATTCCACCAGTGGGGAAGCTGTGGTGGGCTCCCGATGCATCATACCAAGAACCGAGAAGGTTCACGAGGATGTTACCTCCGAACTTCGAGGCAAGCATCTGTAATCGACAAATAATTAGCAGAAAGGATAAAATGAGTGAACGGCAAAATAAATTGAGTAAAACAAATACAAACCTGGGAGATTACGTAGAGCTTAGAGAGGAGGGCAGACTGGAGAATGATGGAATTGTTGGAGATGTAGAAGAGCTTGATGGGATAAGACGAGCACTGGCCACGGTAGCGAGCAGACTTGATGGGGAGATCGACACGGTAGCTCTGAAGATTACAAATTATTTAATCATGTAAAAAAATATAATAACAATTAATTAAAATCTAAATTAAATATCTAACCTGGAAGTAGATGACGACAGCGAAAACGAATACGATGGCCATCAGATTCAAGAGGTTGGGAGGTTCTGTCTGAAGAAGGCCTCACGGAGAGCACGCACCTGTAAGAAATCACTCAAGTTTATCGTAAGTTAGACTGAATTAAGACGAAAATCATGACCAATACGATGACGGAATCACTCAAGGGGTAAAATATCGAACCTTGTCGAATCTGGTGGCGAGTAGGTAAAAGAGGGCAATGACTGCTCCCTCGATTTCGATTCCACGGCTAGTGTTCGTTGTAGCAAGCGAGAAGGCCTTCCACACGATAGTCTCGCAGATGTTCGTAGCGATGAAGAGGGAAATTCCAGAACCGAGACCGTAACCTTTCTGAAAATAAATATCGATTAGTAGGGCTAATTAATTAATTAAATGCTTACCTGGAGGAGTCCGTCGAGGGTGAGAACGATATGACCGGCGAGTACGAGTTGGACAACAATGAGAAGGCAGATTCCGGCTCAGATGTCAGAGGGCTCTCCGTAGAGACCAGAGACCACGTACACGACTGTCTGTACGACTGTGATCACCATTCCGAAGACTGAAAAAAAATAAAGATCAATTAATTTGAAGTTGAGAATAACAAGATAAATATCAAACTAATGTGGTCGATACTCACGCTTCTGTGCTCCTTGGAAGAGTCCCCAACTTCGATGATCTTGGCTCCAACCAGAAGCTGCATGATGAGACCGGAGGTGACGATGGTCGAGCTACCATCAGGGTTCCTCTGCTGGATGTCATCGGAGCTTCTGCAATGATTCTTTGAATGACATCATCAATCGATAAACGCAACCGGTCGTAGCTCCGTCCCTCCATCCCTTCTGATAACGTGGATCCGGGGGCGAGACGTCGCAGGATCTGCAACAAATCGATTGATGACATCATCCTCCCGTCTCAACACCACCTTCCACCGCCTCGCTCGTCCTCTGCATTCGCCTGGTTGTCGTCTCTTCGCTCGTTCTTCCCGTTCTCTCGACTGGCTCGACTCCCGATGAAGTTGTGTTGCTTCCCTGCAATAAGTTATCGGTAGTATCTGCTCCAGTTTAGCACCAGATATTACCCTATCAGCACTCTCACAGTCATCTACAACTTACCATCCCCCGTTAGTGGGCCTGGCCGGCACCGCTTGACCCTAACTGCACTCTCATCTGGTAGCGCTTCTTCCGCCCACAAGCCCTTTGCCCGGTTCCAGTTGGAACCTTTCACGCGTCACACCCGATCAGGGCCCTTCAGGCACGCAATACGACCTCACTGTCGTGTCTTGCCTCACGCCAGCTGCCATGACGTCCGGGCACTCAAGGCCCTCGCGCATGACATTCCTCTTAAGGGGCCGTACCACCCACAAGAACGCCCCCAACCAAACACGACTGTGCGACGCCAAGCGAGGCGGAAGAATCTACGTGCACTCTCGCCTAACGTGGAGCCAAGGAAGGGCGCGCGACCGAGTGGCCTAGTGAGGCTACCGGGCCATCGGTCGTGCAAAGTCTAGATCAAACACACCTCAGAGGCCAGTCCTCTGACCCCTAAGGTGAGTGCTCTCTAGAGGGCGAACCTTTTCAGGTCCTTGGGTCACATCAGACGGCAACGCCACGTCTGGAACACCACTTCCTGGTCATCCTATCCTAACCTCCGGCCTCGGGAAATCCTAGGAATGCGCATCTAGGCAGGCGTAGCCCCTATCCGGAGGGCGTGTGTACACGCGATACCTAAGAGGCGACGCGCCTAGGCCTCTCTACCGTCTCCAGCGCCCCGTTACTTACGGCCCCCTCAGCACTTTCACTAATTTTTGGGGACATGGGTGGGGGAACTTAGCTTGTCGAGTAATCTGCGGGGAGGAGGAGACGGCTGCGGGGAGGAGACGCCCGCGGGTCGGCCGAGGTCGAGGTCGATGGGCCCGATTCGCTTATGTGAACTGCAAAAATATACGCGTTTGCTAGGTTGAACAACAAATATCACAGCGAAAACAGCGGAGTAACAAGGAGGAATGGTCAGAAATAAGCAGCATGCTGACATTGTCAGGAATTGTCATGAATTAACCTAATTTCAAAGGAAATAAATAAACAAAGAGACAGGAAAGAGCAGCAGCGCACTCAGCAAGAGACCAAATGATGACTATTCGAGAACGTGTTCCGGAAGTTTCTGGGGTAGCGCGGGATGGGTAGATCAAGTGACAGAAAGAGGCGCTCTTCCGGAGGGGGAAGGGAATAGGATCACGATCGATTCGATTCCTTGATCAGCAAAGTACAGTATGCCTATTGGAGTTTGAGCGCATCATGTGTCAACCTTTAACTTCTCCCTTTCCTCTCGACTCCACTCCCTCCCTCTCCCTTCACTTTGATATACCCTTCCCTCGAACTACATCCACCCTTCCCGAACTTTCGATCACTCTGATTCCGCGTACGCGTGTCTCGCGCACGTCTCAGCGTTAAGAATGAGTCATCAGTAGAGACCGCCTATCGAATATATTCGTTATAGGAATGACGAGGAATGACGCATTATTCGAATGATTTCATTATTCGAATATCCAATTATTTGAATAGAATTCTATTCGAATAATGAAAATATTCGGATATTATTCGAATAATATGCGAATAATTATTCATTTGAGCAAATGAATAATTCGAAGTTCGAAGTTGTGGGAGAGAGGAGAGCAAACCGCTCAGCGAAGAATGAAAGAGAGGAAATATTCGAATGACGACGTGCGAATGAGAGGGACTATTCGAATAACAAAGGATATTTGTTTGCGCCATTCGAATAGCCATTTCAATATTCAATTGATCAATTATATTGCGGTCTCTAGTCATCAGAGCAAGGGTGAACCAAGAAAAGATAGATAGTAATATATCATTACTTTATCAAATGTGAATTATTTTAGCAGATACATACACAAGTTACAGACAGTAGCATAATATAACTCGAGTAAAAGATGCATTCATGGGGATGAAATGTGTACATGAAAACAGAGCGAAAGACCTCTCACAATCTCTAATCGAGAAAGTTGGAAGAGAGAGGGAAGAGAATTTACTCAACCTTCGAACAGTAATCGATAAAACCTATAAAAAAGCCAGATGATCGATAAGATAGAAAAAATTGAAGCGAAACATAGACATACAAGATGTACTTATCAATACATCATAAAGCCGTATTACCAAATAAATACTCCGCGCTAATTCATTTGGGAAATGGTGGATAAGACAAGAAGCGATGAATGAATGAATGAATGACGAGTGTTGACTGATCGAGTAATCTTCTCATGCCGAATTCTGATGCTGATTCAGGATCGAAACGACCTGTAAATATCAGTCTTGTAATAGATAAAATCATCGAATGAGGAGTGTGAATACAACAGTTGTCACCTTATTCATGCTCGTCTTGAGGGCGAGTTTGAATCCCTTGCTAGAATGAACGGGGAATTCAGGCTGCTTCTTCCCATCTGCCCACGATAGAACACGCTTCTTGAACCTGCGATTCAACCTTCATCACTGACACCCCCCTCCCCTCCATTGATATCTCGAATAAATCCGCTCACTCTGCTATTCTCGAGTCCACTCCCTGTCTCACCACTGCTTTGATGTGCTCCGGAGGTCTGCAATACTCATAATTCACCCTAATGGCCTCTCCTCTTCTCTCACCTATCATAGATTCTCCACATATACTCGAGTGAATTAATGGTCGCCGTCTCGTTGTATCTCTTCGAATTTGCCTCGTGTTCGGGCACATTCTGCAATCAAATTGATAAATATATTTCCAAAAGGGCACTCGCTATTCACCTTTCTCTCTTCGTAACCGGCCTCGTTGAAGTAGGGCTCCGCATTGAGGATTAAACCTGATATACAATTGGTTAACTTCTGATTCATCAAACACCCTCTTGCTATGGTTCACCTTGAATGGAGATGAAGACCTGCAGCAGATTCGACGTCGGCGTCCACTTCTCCGCTCCCTGACAATGAAAAATCAACAATCAAACTACGAATGATAGCGATTAAATGTCCTCAAATCGCTCACCGCTCCGTCCCACGTTCCCAGCAGCGACACGCACACTTTTCCCACCTGGTACAGGTTAGGATTGAGCTGCTCCTGAAATGAACGAGAGACGTCATAATGTGCTCCTTCCTCCCGATTTACCTAGTTCGACGCTTCTAGATGATCATCCCTTCTCCATGACTGACCTGTGACCATGCATAGTAGTGCACCTTGGGCGGGGCAGCAGGGAAATTGTCCGGAATGTGAATATCGAAGTGGAAGGGAGTCAATTCGAATGGAGTGCCAGAGGGGCCGAAGATGACGAGAGTAAGCAGATCAAGTCTGAAGAGAGTGAAGAGAGATAATCAATAGTCGCCACGCCCATTTCTCCTTTCCAATTCACTTTCGCAGGTCAGACATACTAAAGTATGCACATATAAGAGATATTCGTGTCGATGTGCACAGTGGCACTGCCCACCATAGTGAGTAGCCACAGGGGCATAGCGAATAGGTGGTCTCTTATCAATGCTCACCTCTTCTCCCATGCCCATAGATGGATCTCCTTGGGCAGATGTTCCTTCAGATGAGCATGCTCACGCATAACTGCCTTGATCCATGGTCTGCAAGGGAAGGATGGAGGGGTCAAGAGGGTTAGGAGAGATCTCACTCACCTTCCAGGATTGAGTACTGGTTCGTTCAGATATTTGTGGGAGATAGTCACCTCACCGTCCAACATCGTCAATGAACCTGAAAGCAAGACCTGTAGCACTCATCTCCTCCCTTTTTGCTTACCTTTCTCGAACATGGGAAGACTCTTGGGAACGAGTTCCTCAATTTCCTCTTCCTCATTCTTCTTCTTCTTCTTTGCTGAACTTCTCGTCGTTCTCGTCGATGCACGAGAGGTTGAAGGAGTCTGAGATTAGTGAGTAAGTTATGTTCCGCACGTTTGCTTATAAATGAAACCGACACTTTTAGGCCGCAAAGAAACCATTCGTATACAAGCCTGAGCTTACAATAATCAAGCAATACAATCCGATTCCCAACCCAATGAGATATGACCCTCACATTAGCAGGTTCGTCAATGGTTCCTCCAATGGAACTACCAGCTCCAGTCACAGAGACAGCAGTTGATGGAGCAGTTCCCGCTGTGGCTGCCGTGCTAGAGACCGACTGAAATAAACATCTTCCATACATTTTCGTAACAACTGTACCGAATACCACTATATTTTTAACAGAGCCAGTTGTCAGACAACTACTTATAAAACTACCTCTTAAAACTGTGGTTATCCGTTTTAGACCACGACATATTTTCGGCTCCCTGTTGGAAATGTATGAAATGTCCCCTCTCTATCTCGTTGTATTCCTCGCTTCTTCAATCCCACCTCATCCATAGCCTGCCATCCATCCGTGGTATCATCAGCCAAATTCACTTCCACCTCACTTTCCTCCTCGTGTTCATGCAGAGGAAGTCTGCAATCTATCATTATAATAACATTTTAATCTAGCCAAAACATACGCCATGATCTCCATTGGCCACAATTCTTCCGTCGTTTTATCCATGTATTCGACCAACTGAAATACGGATTCACAATTATCATTTAGAAAAGGCGATTTTAAGAGTATTATCACACACCTGCTTTCCATTCTGCAGATTCGTGAGGATCTTGAGGCATGTCTGAAGAGCATACTTGAGAATAAATTAGTATGATTAAAGGAGTGACCTGTCTGAGATCGGGATGGGCCATCTTATCCGCCTTGCTCATTCCAACACCGAGATACCCCGGGAATTGACGTCTGCAAGCGAAATTAACAATCACATTTATGTTTCAATCTCCAGATTTTTTTCCGATTGAAATACCAATTCACCACGCTCACTCACCTATACCATGGATGCATCATGATGTCGAATAGAGTAACCTCCTCATCTTCCTGTTAATCAAAGGAATAAAGTCATTCGTCGATCACATCAATCCCTACCATAGGCTCAGCTCCTCCATCGACTCTTCTAGTATCGAGTAGTTTGAACCATCTCACAGTGGCCACTCTCTCATCCGGATTCACTCGAAGAATCACACCGAACACCTCATCGGGCACTGAAAAAAAACACATTTCGCATCGCAACATATTATTTCATTAACTCCGTTCGTTTCCCTGAATGGACTTACCAACAGATAGATCTTCATGCTTCTTGGTAACAATATTGCCGGGTAGATGATCCTGTTGATCGAGATCGGGGTCAATCGGAACGAGAGAAGCACCGTGCACGTCTCAAACAAAATAATTAAAAATTGTTTACAATATTCGAAGGGTTTGATGTTGTTCGTATGAACAATCCATTCCCCCTATTGACCACATCACCCATCCGACTATCAACAACAATATCTGGACGTGCCGCCGGCGAGAGTTGTTTTGGCCACAATGATCATGATCAAAACAAAGGCAATCAGGGATGACATCCACTGGTGGAACTGACCCTTGGAGATAGTGCCGTCCATCCACTCCACATCACACATCGTACGAGATAGAAGAATCTGAAGGAACACATGTAAATTAAGGGAACCATATTTCTTATTCATGAAGTTCATCCATGTATCAACATACCTCTCCAATGAACACTCCCTTCACCCAGTTTCCGTCCTTCTTCTTTTTCTCAGGCTGAGCTGCAGCTAAACACATTTTATTGTATTTCAATACATTGAAATTGCCTGAGAAAATGATATGAAACACTGACGAGCAACAGCGGGAGCTCCTCTCTTCTTCCTCGGTTCACGAATCTCACGACCTCTCACTCCCTGCTTACGACTGCAATGGATTGATTATTCTCTTCCCTAGCTTGTCTCCCTTACCCTCTCTTCAATCTGTTCGATGAACGAGTTGGAGCTGGCTGCAATTATTCAATTCAAGCTAATTCTTTTCTTTTTCTTTCTCATTCACTGGTGAGATCGAAATGTGACGGTGTGAGAGCATCCGCAAATCCACACTGCTCTGTGATCCGTGAAATCTTGATTCGGGCATTCGTAATTCTAATACTTTCCTAGCCCAACAGTGTCCCCCCCCCTTCCCACCTTCTCTTCCTCTTCCTCATCCTCAGCATTGTCCCCAGTCGCCTACAATTATATCGTTTATTTAGATTACGATTGAAATTTCGGGGAAATAGAATACAAAAAAATCCAAAACTTTACCTGCTCATCCACTTCCATTTCCTCTTCATCTTCATCCTGAAAAATCGAAAAAATCTCTCCATTCACAATGAATCTAACTGCACTCGATTCATTCCTCCATACCTTCATACTCTTCATTTCCTCCTCTTCCTCCATCACTGGATGCAACTGAGACGACTCCCCTTCAGATTTAGACTTCGGCTGAATATTTTATTCGTTTTGGTATTAATCTTAAGTAGGGTTGGCATTTCGTTGTTTGCAACGTTGCAATAGCTATTCCCTATGTAGCAACGTTGCGACGGAGAGGCGAGGGTAGGGGGAGGGTAGCAACGTTGTTACGATCGTAGCAACGTTGCAACGAGAGAAGAGAAGACCCTCTCATTTTTGCACGCTCTCTCGCCTATCCCTGCCCTTCCCTAGAGGGGTAGCAACGTTGCTACGAGTCCCTTGATAGGTAGCAACGTTGCTACCCTCCCCCTGCCGTTGCAACGTTGCAATGTCGTAATCGTTTAACCAACCCTAATCTTAAGTATGCTTAATTTCATACAATATCGGTCCATAGATTCTCCCTTCCACTAACCATTCTCTTTGGATTGACGAACCATCCTTTGTACTCATCGCTTATCCATTGATTGTGCTCCTTCTTCGTCATCTTACGCACCTAAAAAGAACCGTACCACTTCACTGTTCCAATAATATTATTTTATGATTCGAATATGCGATATCCCTTACCTCATACATTTTCGTTCCTACCGGGCCGGTAGTCAGACCGCTATATATTTGATGGAATCTGCCATCAGACCACAACATATCCACAATAAAATCGGTTTTTAAGCCTTTTGTCAGACCACTATATATTTTTCGTCCCCGGTTGAAAATGAAAATGAATGCCTTACCTCATCCTTGAGTGTGAATACCATTCGATCGGCCGAGGATACACGAGGATTCGCAGAGACATCGATTAGAATCATACTGAACGAAATAGAGATGAATGGAAGTGATGAGTAGATCTCCTCACTTTTCCATATCTGCCTTGACAATCGTCGTCTCAGGCATCACCATCGATGACGGCGACTGAATCCATTTCACTCCTACGGACACCGCTTCCACCTGTTAATGCAATACAATATTTATGGAATTTGGAAGGAATGTCTTCACGATAGATAAATTAACCTTCTCGACGACAAGTCTCATTTTCTGTGCTCCCGAGTAGTACGCTTTATTGGCCTTTCTTTTGAGACCACTCGGTGCTTCGCCTCCTTCCCACTTCGCATGCTTGCTGAAAAGAGATGACGATATTTATATAAGTTTAATAACTCCATCCACTTACTTTCCAACGAGATGATGCAGTTCGACGTAGACTGTCTCACCAGGGATGAATGACTGCAATTTTTAACATGTTGAATGACAAATAATATCAAAAGGTTAACTTTAAGCATGATCTACCTTACCTTATTGGATCTCACCTTGTTGGATCTTCGGTGATCTCCCTTTCGTCGGAAGTACGATTCCTGCTTCGACGTTTCTAGGATCCTCACTCTAAAACATTTAATTTCAATTTTTTTAAACCTTTGTTTCACCTTTGCTTGTAGTAAAAGCAGACGACTTCATTGTCCATTTCCGTGATGTCTCCAATCCAATCCTTGTAGAGAACGTAATTGTGAGACGAATTGTAGTTCATCATCTCCAACTGACAAGAAAACGTTACAAATTCAGATAAGTTATATCATTATGATGGATGAAGAAGCCCATTCGCTCCTTACCATTTTATAGTTATTCTCTATGGGAACATCCTTCAGAATGGTGCTCTTATCAGGCAGAACCAAGACATCCGCAGTCGTCTGCAAAGAAATATTATTTGAATCACTTAGAATATGGTAAAAAAATGGTGTCCTTACCCTGACAGCAATGATCTGGCCGATCATAGTCATAGCATGGCATCGATTAGCAACCTGATTCGTTCCCTGCAATCACATAATGATCAGTTGATAATATTATTCATTCCTACTTCATGCTTGTTCTTGAATGCCATCACAGTCTCTCCGACGCTGAAGCAACGTTCAATCGTGATCGCCTGATGTTTAATCATTAGATACAGCACTATTCAGTCATTTGAAAGCTTTCATTGAACGATGCAAGGGAAATATAACAAAAGAGTGCGTGTGCAGCACACCTCGCATGCAGCGACTTGTGACGGTTTGAGAGAAGGAATATCATCGACATTGAAGTATGTCCCTGCTCGACAAGAAGTCTCCGCTGCCTGCCGATCGTCTTTGAATCCAACCTGAGAAGCATTCATTAGTCGGCTTATCATCAGAGCTAAGGATCAAATCCTGTCTCTCAAGTCCATCAAGTAATAATAGTCCACCTTGCTAACGTAGCCGATCTTCGTACGTCCACCGTCGACGAATACAACGAGATCTTCCTAAACAACACGTTGAGTAGCCAATAATAATGGAAAAGGTACCTTCACAGGGAGCGGACGATCGAATTTGTTGACGAGGTACCCAGATTCGAGCGAAGATATTGGCCCATCCTGAACAAGAATGAGAGAATTGTAAATCAGTGCGAACAAACTAATTGCGGATCAAAGACAAAACATGAGCAAAGAACCTCTGCAGCGTGATTTTGTCCAACAGTGTCATCCATAGCAAAATCTTCATCACCCGAGGCCTCTGCCATCTGGAAAAATCCATGGTTCTTTGAGAAAACAATGGAACTGCAAGCACGAAAGCGAATCACACTTGAAAGGACTCAATTTATTGTACGAATTGTAGGTATTGAGCATGTTTTTGCGCCATATAAAAACTCACATTCAACTCTTTCATTACAGCTAGAAAACATAAAACACGTAAGGAAAGCTAATCAAAACAAGCTAGTTTTCCTCCCAAATTTTGAGATCGATAATGAGGATCACAAATGTACCCCCGATTAAAACGATGACGGCGAATCAAATAGACTTAAAAAGGAAACCCTAAGACCTACGAATCGATCAATTAATACAATAAATAAACACATTTAAAATTAGTCGTTTTCTTCCTTTTTCGGGTGTCACCGTAATGCTCGAGCAAAGTGTTCTGATCAACAACTAAGTTTTCAAATTTTCTACCGTATTTTTTTAACAAATTTATTTATGCGTGCATATAACATTCATACAAGAAAGTAAATCATTTAATATCTTTATTTATATCTTGAGATCAAAAGAGTACAATAGGTTATGAAGGATTAGGGTAGAATAGGGATCATTGGTCACATTCCATATCGGGTCCTACGGCTTCAAGAATTGGCTGATCATCATTTGGAGCAGGAATATCACCCTCCTTGGGTTGATCGACCGCCTTCTCTACCGTAATTTCGATCTGTCTATCGATTGGTCGAGGGTTCGCTCCGATTTCGAGAGTTCCATCTACCGTAATTTTACTATAGATAGTTGATGGATCGATTTGATCATTAAGAGTGATCATTCTCTTGAAGGAAGATGAGAAAGAAGAAGAATCGGAAGTTGTCGATTGTGAACCTTCCACAGTTAGAATTCGTCCAGAGAGAGAAATCTGAAACAGAATCAATAAGTTGAGTACTGAATTACACGACACCAGAGATGGTGAAGAATGAGAGATGAAGAATTTGTATTGCAGTAATCAACTGTACCTTGATATCCTCTGGTTTGAAGTTTCCAATATGAAGAGAGATCTTGAATGGCTCTTGCACAGTCTTCTTCACTTCTTTCTTCTGATTTTGAGCGATTTGTGGGACATGCGACGATTGACATCTGAATAGGAAAGGATAAGAAGTCAGATATGAAAGATCAAAGATCATGAATAGATTGATTAATTGAAGTTGCCGTACCTTCTCTTGTGAGGTAGATCGTCTATGAAGAGAACCATTGGTTCATCTCGAATTGGATAGAAAGAAGAATCGAAGAAGGAGAAAACCATTTTGGAAGCTCTTCGAAGTTGAAGGAAGACTGAGAAACTCTGAACTGGATGTGATTCTCATCATTCTAACCTCTGTATTTCAAGTGAAATCGCAAGAAACGACCAGAAAAGTCGCGAATGTTCCATATCTCTAACACACTCTCTTCACTCTTCATTCTCTCATTCACTCTCGTTATCTAACACTCTCTCACTTTCTCACACTCTCTCATTTTGTCGCGTCTCGCGAATAATCGCGAACCTTCTTTTTCTCTGTTTCTCTTCCATTTCTTCACTGACTCATTCATTTCCAGTACTTTCTCGATATTTTTTCAGTCTAGGATATAAAATGGAATCATTTCTTCTTTCACCATCCTCTTCATTTCTCAATCTAACTTCAATCTCGAATCTTCATCTCATTCTTCAATGTCTCTCATTGGATATTCACCATTTGATCATTCAATGCTTCGAGTATTCGATCAGGTACAAATTATACCTTGCAATACTCTATTGTCCATCCTTGTTATATTTTAGTTTCCAAAATATCTCATTTAGATGCTCAACGAATACAATCAAAGAAGTCTCATCCCCTATTGGAGAAATATTTCTGACGATCATTATCTCAATGTAGGATCGTCTGTAGGAGAGGTAAGAGCTCATTCTTCGAAAGGAATAGTGTTTAATATTTTATAATTTGAGTATCATCTATTTCTTTCAGATTGAGAATACTCAAGAGAAATTCTCCGTATCAGTCGATGTTTCGCATTTCAAACCAGATGAAATCAAGGTGAATTTGTCTGGAAATGTACTGACGGTCGAAGGAAATCATGAAGAGAGGAATGGCAAACATGGAACAATTCAAAGGTAAGATTGATCTTTGATCTTGTGTATTTCAATTCCTGCCTCAACTCGTGATTCTAACTCTTTTTTCTTATTTTCAGATCGTTCGTTCGTAAATTCATTGTCCCTGATGACTCAAATCTTGAATCTCTTCGTTCTTCTCTCTCTGATTATGGTCATTTGACAATCGAAGCACCGAAGAAAACACAAACTCTTACCCAATCAAGAACCATTCCAATCACGAGAGGATGACATGTACTGAATGGACTGTAATATTTCAAATGCATTATTGTCAATAAAAATAAAGTTAATTGTACCTTTTTTCAATTCTAACACTTCATTGATCGGTAGATCGGTAAAAGGTTGTTTAGTGGCAAATTTCACTTTGTTGAAACATTGTGGATATTGCTCACCTACGAGTGATTGGTTCGACTTTATGATAAATGTATGCAGAAATATGTCTCGTTATATAAAAACACATTTTTATTCATACAGACCTTCTAGACAATCTCATAGATCTTACTCGGCTTTACTATGCTTTGGAAACAATGAAGACAACAAACGAATAAATCACCTGATATGATAAGTTCTCCACCGAAATGCACAATCAGAACCGTCCCGTAATTAACAAAAAAAAATTACTATACAAAAATCATTATTGAGTACTCTTTTCTTCTCTAATCAAATTCTCTATTCTTCTCGATAACTCTCATTCGAAATACAAGTCTCCATCAGCATTCCATCTGGGTGCTTCTTCTTCATTCCTACATACTTCCACTGATACCAATTGATGATCTTCCACCTGCAATACATTCATCCTTTCTTCATCGGAACATTTCATTGCTGATTTCCACCCACCCCACGCCCTCTCAATCTCTCGACTTACCATCTGACCATATAATTGACTGAGTGCATCAATGGCAGCAGCTTCCATCTGACATCCACTCACAGAGGGACCACGACGACGTGTCACTCCTGCAATCGATATGAGAATGGCAGCTACAGTACCCTTACAGTATCCCACTCACCCGACTTCCTCTCCGCTTGTTCCTTCATAATCTCCGTGAAAGATTTAGCCTGTTTCTCCTTGGGAGTCTCTTGGCGAGGACTCTGAAGTCAATTGATAAAAGGGATACACTCGATCGACAATAACCTGTGTCCAATCATGTTTCGTGTCTATATTCTTGGCAGGAGTCGATCCGCTCGAGTCAGAGAAGCTCAGAGGTCTTCAATTTACTTGTTTGCAATTTCAGCCCATTCATTGTTGCTCACCGGAACTTGCTCCTCTTTCCTCCGTCTCCTGCTCTCTTTGGGGTGGACGGCTTCTTTGATGCCTGAATATTATTCTTTTTTAAATTGAAACCTCCATGAAACAATTCTTCAATATATATCTTTTTACCTCCATAGCTTCCTCCTCCTTAATAATCTCAGCCAATGAAAGAGTGGCCACTTTTCTCTCAACTACTTCTATCTGTATTCCACTTGATGTCGTCGGTACTTCCATTGGACTGGCCTGCACACATTTTATTGTCTCTTTTGCTCGACTGAATAAATAAATTGCTTCCCTACCTCCTTCACTTCTTTCTCCGCTTCCTTCACTTCCACAAATTGATACTCCGTTGCTTCAATGCCCACTTCAATGTTCTCAACCTTCTCTTCTTTCTCTCCTTCTCTCTCCGACTTTCTTCCCGTATGTCTTCTAACACGTTTCGGTTTCTGCAAAAATTGGAATACAAATTCAAAATTAATAAAATGTTTGCAAACCTCTCTTGGAATCGGCTCTGGAGTGGGCTGAGGAGAGGGTACGGTAGCAAGGAATTCATCGAGATCGATCGATATCCTCCTCTCAAGCAGCTCCATCTTGGCATTTTTACCGACCTAGAACTTCCTTAGTTACATGCTTGAAGTGGGCCAAATTTGGAATCCCGAAACTACCGTATAAATTGAACTATAAATCAATCAATGAGAATCAATTCCTACCATACCTGATCGAATCGTGTATGACACTCATCGAAGACTTTTATACTCTTCTCCATTATTCCCTTATCTCCTTTGAATGAATTGAAGAGAAGAGAAAGACGATCTTCTCGATTGATCATCTGATGAAAAATTAAACAATCAATAAATTATTGGCGACAATAAACATACATTGAGTACGGTATTTTCTCCTGGGAGAAGATTGAAAGTGTTAGCTATCGCCAGATCTTTGCTTGAATCGACCGACAGTGGAAGTTCGTTCTAAATTATCTTTCTTCATCTCGGACTTCAAATTTCCATACCGATCCAACGCCCAATTCACAATTGGGAGAAGCGAGAATGAAGAGGGAAAGATTACAATGGGAGGGAATCGTTGAAGGTCCATTCGTATCGATCTCTGCAAATCATCAGGACAATTCTCTATAAGATACAGTCATAATCACCTCTGGTAACGGGGCCGACATTATTCTGCATTCTCTCGCATGCTTCGAAGAGAAGATCACTCTCGAGATCAATCGGCCAATCGAATAGAATGTGAGGGAAACGAGAGAGGACCGAGACAAGCGATGATCGCTGAAAGATATTTTATACTTTTTGAAATACTGGTTCAGATTCAAGACTAATGGAGCTCACAAAGGGCTTGTAAAGAATTCATAACATTTGTCTGAAAAATGAAACAAAAGCAAACCGAATTGGGAGCCAGTGCGATCTCTCCCAGTATCTCATTAATATCTGCCCGAGTAGCTGAATGCAACAATTCATTATTGCACTGTTTCAATCAATAACTACTCCATTCTCACCATTTCTCAATAATCGATAGATGACATCTTCAGAAAGAAGATTCGCACACAAATAATCTGCTACATCCAACATGTTCAGCAACTGTAATCATTTTCTCAAGTTGTGTTTAATTCCTGGCTTTTTTCTGTTTCGATATTCTACAAAATCAACCTGATTCGTTGAGTAATTCTCCGTGGACGAAGGATCGATGAATGCTCGTTCACACATTCGCATCAAATTCTCAGGGAACTGCAATAAACAACTAGTAATGTTTAATTTTCATGCATCATACAACGTGTATTTTTTTAAATAAGACTTTTTTTTTATAAAAAAAAACATCTCACTGGACACTCTACAACGGGGATCATTGAACTCGAGTGGAAGGCACTTCGATTGAAGTGAGGAGTGTGCAACTCCCAAAGATTCCTGAAATGACATTCAATGATATTTGGACGATGATCTACTACAATTCCCTTTTAAAAAAAGAAAATCGATATCTACCATACTCTGGAATTTCAAATTCTCGCTCTCCATTGAACGTCACTTTGAGCATCCTGAACCCTCGTAGCTTCGCTTCTGATTCCAATGTACCTTTGGTCTGAGGGTTACATAAATGAATGCATCGGATCGTGCAGTGATACATGCTTGCACTGAAGAATGGAAGGGAAAGAGATCTTGAGAATAACATTCGATCATATCAATCACCAATTGCTCCTGAAAAGAATCGATCATTCAAAAAATAAGGCCAGTAAAAGTACGATCAATAAAAGCAAACTGACATTCATATCTTCGTATTGCTTGGTTCTTTCATCGGTAAGCACTTCGAAATATCGAGGAACAGCCAATTGAAGAGAACCATTCTCAAATGAAGCGCCGAAATATCTGAAGGGAAAAATATCGTTACAGAGACCAAAATTGAATGTAAAATCGATAGATCTAACCTGTCGGGAACAGGGACGACGACATTATCTTTATTTTTATTGTCTTTAGTATCATCCGATTGAAATTCAACCACACTAAACAAACACGTGTAATTATTGTACAGCATAGTTTGAAATACAGTAACAAAGAAATATTCTCACTTTCGGGACTTATTGTGCAGTTCAAAGATGAATTTGTGAGAACCAGACTTCTCAAATTAATACATTATTTTTGAAATTCAATAAGTTGAAAAGATTCCAAATTCTACTTACGGCTTTCCGCGGTCGTTTCTCAATTGGTGACTCCTCCTTTAGATCTTTCATCATTTCTTCACTCAAAAATAATCGAGGACAGAGGAAATTCGAATGAGGGGACAACTGGAATATTCATGCATTTTAATGATATAGAACAAAATGAATATTATACCTTGATCAGCTCATCGTCATCCACTGACACATAACCACACTCTCGCTCGTGTTGTAGCAACTAAAAGGAAATTCGTACTGCACTTATCTAGATCAAAAGATTTTAAAATCTATATATTTCTTTTTCTATATTCCATAGAAATGAATGATCAACGTTTCTCACCTCTAAACTTCTCGTTGCTCCTCCATAGCAAACTTCGGGATCGTTGTGAGCCTCGAACGAATTGATGGAAGAAGAAGAGGATGATTGCGGAAGACAGAAGGATTGATATCTGGAAACACAATAGAACAGCTTTTTTGCAATCATAAGATTCATCATCATTAGTCCCCTTCTTCTCACCTCGGTTGATCTCTGATCTCGAATAATAGATTATCTCCATTTCTATCAACTGAGAATTGCACAACGTGCTCAGCCCCTGCTATTTGCTGCAAATTTGTGCTATTCAAAATGAAAAATAATAAATGCATTTCAATCTTATGCTATAATACCACCATCTTACCTCTGCAATAAGATAATACTGTTCATCATTCTTATCTCTATTCGATTTCTTGCTTGTCCATTCCATCTGATCTACTCTCAACTTTCGAATCTCGCCCATCACTAGAATATAGTTTCGCTGAAATTCATGAATTTACGCTTCTAAAAAAGATTTGGAAGAGTTATCAACACTTGAAAAAGTGGTAACTCACATCAGTTCTATTCACTTGCAGTAGACAGAAAACATCTCCATTATCACAGAATGCAATTTGACGAATGAAATGATGACGATGAACGATATCTACAGAAATTATATCTTTTCGATTGAACTTTTTGATAGTGACAAATTTTGATCATAAAAAAAAGAATAAGGTTTGAAAAAAGTACTTACTTCCCACACATACTCTTAAATCACGAGGTAGCGATTTGGATGAATCTGATACGAGAAGACCACCGAGAAAGTCCAACTTGAACAACAGCTGAAAGCAAATATTTCATATGAAGAAATTATAAGAATTAATTTCATTTTATCCGATACTCACATCAAGCTGATTTTTCTTCGATCCTTTGAACGAAATCCTCGGATGTTCACCAGTCAAGTGAGCACTGTATCGATCGTTCGTTAAGATGTGATAAGAGTCACCTAAAAGTGCCAATTTTTCAAAACCCCAATAACTGCGTCAATATAAGATGATTAGGATGAAAAGGAGGAATATAAATACCTTCTAGTTTATCATCGTAATTTAGTACACTCGGCTCCTTCGAAGATCCAGCAACGATTCGAATCTTCAATTTATCAATATAATTTGCATGAATTCATTATTAACCTACCAAATCCCACTCCCTTTTACTCTTCTTAATAAGGGGGAAATCAGTAGAGAAGAAAATTTCAGATCGATTAGCACCCGCGTGAATATGACGACATTGGAGATTAGGAAGGGAAAGGAATGAATCATATCGCTGGAAATATAATTATGGAAATAATAATTGGAATTAATTATTTACCTTATTATGGACTGTACTTGAACATTGAGGTAATTCAACTAGAATTGGAGTAAGAGCAATTCTCTCATCGTCTGGTCGGCCAGTCCAATTCTATAATCAATTGTGATCTGATACAGTATCCATCACATACTTTCAGTCGACCAGTCACGAAGAGTTGACGATTCTCAGTAAGGAATAATGAGTGATTGACTCCCACTGAGAATGCAGTTACCTGGAAAGTAATTGATGTTCGTATGCCCTCCATAAAAGTGAATAAATAACCAACCCTGCTTCCACCAAATCGTGGTAGTGTCACCATATTCTTCTGATCTACACTCGATCCCTCATGACATCCCAAATTGGATAGACGATTCGATCCCCATCCCGATATTCGAGTTGCCACCGAATAACCTGCACCAGTTTACGATAACTTTTCATTCAGACTAATCTACAGTAACACACGTACCTTCTCTAATGGGAGCATAATAGAAATGATCCTTGGTGAATGCCGCACTTTGTAGAAGAGCACGAGGAAGAGGCTCGGAGGGAGACTGATAGCGAACATAATTGTATATTATTCGGAATTTAAAACGCGATCTCTTTAAGAACGCAGGAGAAAAGACCAAGGGTGACACAGTTTTGTCAAAATCATCCAATTTTGCTCACCAACATGACCCCTAGAGATTGTATTTAAGATTTTACGACGTTTCAACGAGTATGATACAGAAATGTCTCTCACATCGAATCCGTTGAAGAGTCGAACAGCAACGTAGATCGGACAGCCAGTACAAAGAACCTGCAAACGTTGAAAAATAATAGGATCAATTTTCAGAGTAAACATTTGCGATACTTACCTTTGTGAGTAAATCTACTTTAATCCAACGATGAAATTTGGAAAGGGAAGTGATAACAGAATCGAGGACCTGCAATTACATATTTTTTCTCATCTTTATAGAAGATAACTTCATCTACATCAGATAAATATCCAATTCTAACCTCATTGAGAATCTCCTCTCCACTCTCCGCTCTCTTCTCTGCGTAGTACACAAAATTGATAAGCTGGGCAAGACCTGGAAAAGGGTCTTGAGATCAAAGTTCAAATACTTTTCAACTAAATGCCATGATCAGATTGAGAAATGGAATTGCAATCATTGAAAACTGACCAATTGCATTCTCCTCAAATTTCTTCTCGTATTCTTCACAATGAACAATGTGATGGAGATAATATCTGAGAGAATCTCTCACGAAATCATGGCAGTATTCACTTCGACCGAGAATATCCTGAATACAATGAATCATCCCATATTATCTTGTTATTTGAAGATAAATAATTACCGTAAGATCAAGTGAAGAATAAGCCTCTTCATTGTTTCTCCATCGTTCGATTGGAGGGAGGGGAGGATCTCTCAGCCAAGGATTGAACCCAGGCCCCTGTATAAACAGTTTATTTATGTTTGAATCCTATTGATTTTTAGCTGTGAAGTACTTAAAAATACAAACAAAAATAAACCGACCCTTAAATGGATGTCGAGTTTCTTTCTTGCAGCCTCTTCCCAAGCGGCTTCAGCCATTGAGAGAACCAACAAAAGACGGAACTGCAGAGAACATTTTGAATTGACTAAAAATGGGAGCAATATAATAAAAACACGAAGATTTGCGTTGTGGCTAAATTCTTTACCAATTAGAAATACCTATTAAACCAATTTAATGATTAAAAGACCGCTAAAGTCAATATGACTGAAGTAGAGAAGTATTCAGTTCGAAAGAGTGTCGGATGGTGTCAACATTCCAACGGAGAAACAACTATCACGAAGTGAGTTTTCAAGATTTTCACAGAAAAAAAATTGAACGTAGAGAATACTTCAATTCTTCAAATTTTTTCTGCCAAATTCAGATATCAACTATTCGCTTGTTCAGAAGTACATTATTTGCATAGGTTACAATGAAAATATTGTATTGGTATCCAGGCCATTCTCTGAGCAATAGTCACATTTATTCAAGATATTATTCCCATGGAATTCTTCCAGTATTGACTCTGAAGAGTCTTCTCTTCATTGTATTTTCAATGTGTGAACCAGAACGAACTTGTATTTATAAAGTTTATTTATCAACAAGAAGCGAATATTAGGTATAAAAACACAACAGTAGTGTTATCAACAATACACACGGTTCAAAAAGACAAGCTAGGAGAGGGGAGAGACAAAAGAGAGACGAGAATATCAAAAAGGGGAAGGGATTTCTACTAGATTATCTGTGCGTGTGTGTAATGAGTAAATAAAGACAATTAGCTACTTCCACGAATGGCTTGATAGCAACACTGCCAATACACGCGCTGAGGAGTACTCCAACAAGCAACAACAGGCAAACAATCAATCAATAATATCGATCGATATTCTCTGGATGGAATACTAACTCTGTCGTTATATGAGAGACGGTGAAATTCGGGATAACAAACAACTCCTATAATGTGCGGTTAGATGGGAGATAGGGCAGGTCACAGAAACGGACCATTCTAAACCAAGAAAGAAAACTGCCTCTTTTTAGACTTTTTCTGGTAATTTTCTTAGCAACAACGAATAAGCGGCCGGGAGTGCAATCTACTATGGAAGAGAGAAGAGAAGAGAAGGGAAATGGGATACGGTATTTGGACGGGGATTGTGTGGTTCTGTTCGATTGGTATACTGGGTTGAAGATGGAAGCTCGATTAGGGGATGAGAGAGAAGGGTGCAGTGATGGGAAACCAAGAGAAGGAGAAGACAAAGAGGGAAACCAAAAACGACGTGTCATCGATCAACAAGAAACTTCTAGAGGCGCACTGCGCGTTACAAATATATTAAAAAGGGCATACACGATGAATGAGATTTAAAGTGTTTAAGAGAGAAGAAAAGGGGTCGATTTACAGAAAGAAAGGGGTTCGATAGAGAGAGAGAGGGGAGATTGTATGACAGCGGTGGCTTATACAAGTTTACGACGATGGAGTGCGCGTCTGTTGAATGGGATGACAAGAATGGATCGTATGTTTTGGAAGGAAGGGGGGAGAAGGGCAGGATGGGAAAGGGAAGGAAAGGGAAGGAGGGAAGTGTGATCAGTCAGATACCCAAAGAGATTATGAGATACAAAAAAGGGATGAACGGGGGACTCGACAAGACAAAACCAAACGAATCAACGGATTAACAATGCCATTCAAAGACTCCTACAACGGGACATTTAAGAGGCTACGGTAGCCCATGAGGGGATACCGTACTCCTGAATATGCCCATAACAATAAGAGTGTGTGGCAGTGTTGGATAGCACTCCAAGAGAGAGAATGAGTGGGCGGGGTAAAGGGCACTGGGGAACGGTCGATTAATATAATATGCTTACTGTAAACTTGTAGAGATACGATACAAAAAAAGGCCGAAAGAAAAAGTTGAGGTAAGATTACGGGGTGGTTACGCGATTTACTTGAGAGATTAGGTCGAGAGAAGGATAAGAGAGAGAGAGAAACAAGGGGGCAGAACACGCATAAACAATAGAGGAATAGATGCGCTAGCGGCGAATTACAAGACCAGATAGGGGAAGGAATCGAAAGAAACGGAGAGGGAAGTTGTACCAGACATTACTCACGAGAAAAAAGCTATACGAGAACGAGGGGATGGAGCATAGAGAGAGGGAGGGGGGAGGGAGGGAGCAAGCACTCTTGAAGGGAGAGAGCCCATACCATCATACATACAAATACATGATAATACCACTTACAAAGAGGGGTTATAAGAAACAAACAAGAAACATTAACAACTTTAGTGTACAAGAAAGGGGGGTGGGTAGGGTGAGGGAGGGGGGAGGGGTACACGATATTCTAAGAAGAATTAAAGTGAATTGAGATGAGTGCCCGACTCTTCTCTGATGGAAGGAAGGAGGCAATCCATTCAATGATTAGCATGTATCGAGTCGAGCCGTGAGAGGAAGGATGGAAGGGGGAGGGGAAGGGGAGGTCTAAGAAGACCATGACTCGGTTCATACTCGGTACACCACTGTACCAGTATGTATACCGTGTCACATTGGAAGGGGAAAGGGACCCAAGGGGAGGAAGCAGGGCGAAACCGCTAGGACCGTCGTCTAGACCACACAAATCGATTATCTTTGATGTAGGGATGGAGGGGAACCAACACGATAGCAATAGGTTACGGTAGCGCGTATTGATTATAGAAGGCGGCCGGCGCTTACAAAAAAAGAAGAATAAAGGAAGAGAAAAGGAGGGGAACTAAGAGGGAATCTGGTTGGTGAGACAGAAACACTGGGAAGAAAGGAAGGGAAGAGATAGAGGAAGAGAGAGAGGGATAAAGAAAAACGATCAACAACAAATTGATTGCTTAAATCATATTTGAAAGAATTGGAAGAAGTTACGAACCAGCGTTACTCTTACATAACAATGAGGGGGAGGGGGGAAGGGGTCAAAGGGAGCAACAATCTACCACGTACGTTTAATCTAAGAGAGAACTGTCAAGAGTACGAGAGAATAGTTGCATTTAGCACCCAGGGATGGAGAAAGGGAGAAAACAATCAAGAATCATTAGAGGGTCTTGGCCAGACAAGGGACTGGGTCAGAATACTGTAGGTGATCGATCGATTTGGAAGGGGGAAAAGAAGGGCCGGGAAGGAAGAAAAAGGGGCAACGAAAAGGCGCGATAAAACGAAAGAGGGCGAATAATTAGAGAAGCGATTGGGTATGGAAAGGGAATAGTCACAAACACACAAAATGATAAAGAAAACATAGACGACAACTACTATATATATAAGAAAAGCTCAAAAGGGAAGACGGGACGAATGAGTATGTACATTGCAAAGATCAAGCGGATTGAGGACGATTAACGACGAATGAGAGATAGAAGGAGAGTAGACAGCACTCAATTCACATCTTAGATGAAGGGATGATAGTGAAGGGAATTGGGCTGAATGATCAAAGAGAGAGTAATCATCTAGACTCGATCCACTTGATAAGAGATGTCGCAAGCAAGACAACAACAATCTATGATAAGGGAAGAGCTTATAAACAACAAGAATGATTTAGCCTACTATAGAGATGGAAGGGGGCGGGGCTAATAAGCACACGGGAAAGGGGAGCGAGAACATCGCGATAAAACGTGCACAACAAAAAAGAAGAAGTATCTGTGTAGCAGCTTCTAAGATAGCATCGTAGTATAAAACCAATTATCGATTAACCATCTTAGGGAGGGAAGGGAGCAAGGCAGGGGTACTGTACATTAATCGATCGATTGCCAGGATGGGTCAGGGAGGGACAGGCTGGAATTCTTCTGTTCAATAATGAAGAATGAGGGGCAGGAAAGGGAAGGGAGGAGTGAGTGCGGTGGTCAACAACTAGCAAAGAGGCTTCAACAATGAACAGTAGTATGGGAAGGAGTGAAGGAGGGAGATGGAGGGAAGGAATTCCTCCATTCGAAGAGGAGATCAATCCACTTCGAGATACTTCTCTTCCATTCCACTCTACTGCAGAAGACCAGCTCCGTTCTGCAATGGACTACGTTTCTATAGTCCCTCATTATTCTTTCAACTACAGTACTCCAAATAAAATCATTCCATGATAACCTCATCATACGGTACCTGGAAGCGGTAGAGGTAGAGACGGTAGTCCTTCGATGCGAGGACAACGGATCCATCGTCAACGAGAGCAACGTCGAAGCACTGAGCATGCTTCACCTTCGACTCGAGGGCACCGATCATCTGACCATCCTGCAAGAGAATCAATATTCATTACTGTAATATCACACAAGACTACCGTATCCCCTTTCAATCAATAAAATCAATACTAACCTGTCCAAAGACGGTGAGATTGAAGTTGTTGTGGTTATCAGCCACGACGACTTCTCCAGTAGCGGTGATGCCTACTCCGATCGGATAGTTAGTCACTCCCTCTCCTCCAATCTGACGAATGAACTGACCCTCGTATGAGAACACCTGCAATCAATCGAGATTATAGTCAGTCCTCGATCCTCCACCTAGTCCCTCCTACCGTACCTTGATGCAGTGTGCTCTATTGTCCGAGATGAGGATCTCTCCCTTGTCATTTGTGCACACTCCATTGGGGAATTCGAGATAACGAGAGCACGAGAACTTCTGGAGGATGTTGCCATACATGTCGAAGATGATCACACGCATAACCTGCAAGGGAACAAATGCTATTCATTGAATATCGATAGGCTCATCAATATGCGACACCATGCTAATTCATCTGTGGAAACATTGGGCATCTTGCCATCTGGCATTCTTGCCTTCTAATCAATCATACTAATGATTGCAGGGATCATCTCTCTCTTCTCGAGGGATGTACTAACTAATCATTTCATTCGTCATTCCCACTGCTGCCACAGTCAAGAGAACGAGTGTGCTAGCACTAGACTTTCAAAGTTGAACAACTAGTTGTTTATCCCACTATTCAACTAGTTGTTTATCGGTTAAGCAACTAGTTGTTTATCACGTAACTAGTTGCTTTGAATTTCATCCTCTCATTCTTGCTGTTTCGAACGGTGAGAGCGGGCGCAGCCGCGTCGAATTCGCAACTAGTTGCAAATGAGAGGGTTAAACAACTAGTTCTTCGAAAACAACTAGTTGTTTACCACGAAAGCAACTAGTTGTTTAGTTGTTTACTAGTTGACTTTGAAAGTCTAGCTAGCACCCAGAGAGGGGGAAGGGAGGGGGATGGCGAGAGTGACAGAGTGAGCAGACACTCTCTCCCTGTTCAAGAGGGGCAGAGACGCAGCGTAGGTTTAGCCTACTCACATTACCTCCCTCAACCTACTACTTGTCGTGTGTGAAATCGAAGAAAAGACGAAAGAAGGGAGAGAGGAGAGACTTCTTCTCTTTCTCGGGCTTGTTTTTATCTTTCTACGTCCCTTCCTACATTATCCCCACAATTCAACTAGTTGTCGATAGCATCCTATCGTAATTCCTCTACCTTACCTTGCACTCGACGACAATGATTCTTCCCTTTGCATCGACGCAAACTCCTCTCGGATGCTGCAGAATGTTGGCTCCGAACTTACGGAGGAATTGACCGTACTGGTTGTACACCTGAAGGAGAGCAATCAATAACTGAGTCGATACAGTACTCTCTCTCTCTCTCTCCATCCAATAATCACTATTTCACCACTGTACCTGAATCTGGTGGGTGGGCGATCGTTCAGTGACGATGAAATCACCAGTCAGCTTGTTCACAGCGACACTGAAAGGGACGATCGATAAGATTCATTCAACTACCGTAATCATTTTCTAATCAATTAATAAATCGATAGTTGCACCGTACCGATTGGGATAGAGGAGCTGTCCGTCTCTCTTTCCACACTCTCCAAACTGGAACTTGAATCGGCCCTCCTTATCGAACACCTGCAGAGGAAAGCAATCAATATCCATTCACACACTGGGAATATACCCAGTCCTCGATAGCCATCTACCGTAATCCCCTCCTTACCTGGATTCTGTGGTTGTTGGTATCAGCGACGACAATATCTCCCTGTGCATTGACAGCCACTCCACTCGGCTCAGTGAACTGTCCCTCCATCACTCCAAACTCTCCAAACTTGCAGTGATAGATCATCTTCTGACGCTTGATCTGCGATCTGCAATCCACATCATTAAATATGATTTTTTTAGTTAAAAAAACAGTTGTCGATGTCAATTGAATACAGTAACCGTACCTGGGTGGGCAGAACACGTTCTTGTCCATGTCCATATCGATTGGTTCGACCATTCCGAGGGAAGGTTCGAGGGCGGACGACCACTTCGTGTAGTTGTCATAGAGACCATCAGAAGTGGCCGATCCGAAGGGAGTACCGAGGCCGCCCAACGACGAACCTGTAGTAGAAATCGATAGAAGGAGGACACACCAGTACCCGATAGTCAGCCCATCTACCGTAATCCCTCCCCTTCCCTTTCCCCACAGTGGTCTCATACCGAGTAGTGAATCGGCAGGAGGGGAAGGCTGCTTGGTGGGCATGGGACGAGAGACGGCAGAAGAGACGATCGTGTTAGCAGAAGAGATGGAAGAGATCGAATCAAGGAACGATGAGGCTGGAGGAGTACCACGAAGCATCTGAAGATAGATCATTGAAACACAATCGAAGGGGTCAATTGATACTCATCGACTACCGTACTACTACTCACATCACTTCCGGGTGTTCCCACAATAAGTTGTCTACTGGGAGGTCGTCCAATGGGAGTGGGAGGCATTCCTGACATGGCAGATGACATTGCTGCAGGAGACCATTCAGCCGGATTCTCCTTCAGAGTTCCGAGCATTCCAGTCAACTTGTGACGAGTCGTCTGGGCATTGATAGGAGCGAGATCGATCTGCAATTATTCATTGATTGATTGATCGATCTATTCAATCGATCTCTCATCGCTCCCCTTCGTCTCTTCTACTCGTTCGCTTCCAAGTGTGTGTGTGAGTTGAGAAAGAGAGAGAGGTAAGAGGGATAAAAAGAGGAGAGAATATAGATGAAAGAGAGGGAGATTGCCGAGGTAAAAGAAGAGAGGCGCACACCCATCGCACCACTAAAAAACGACTGCAAACTCTTTTCTATCCCTTCTCAAGGATAGAAGAGAACTGAGAGAAAGAGAAAGAGTTGTGAAAGAGAGATGAGAGGGAGATAAGAAACCCATTCATTCACCCCATTCAAACCACCACAAATCGGAGCTCTCTCTCAGAGATCAGTCGGAATGGAAGAGAACCCAAACATCGAAAGGGACGTTTAGATGGAGAGATAATGGAGAAATGAGAGAGATAGAGAAAGAGAGAACAAGATAGCCAATGATCTCGTACGTGTTACTACAGAGGAATGCTTCTCCCTCTCTAAACCTCTTCTTCTTAGACCCTTTCGGAATGGGTGCATTCTCCGTCCATTCCCACTCATTCTCCCTCTCCATCTCCCTCCATCCCATTACTCTTCCCCTCAATACTCTTCTTTGCATCAAACTAGAGATCCGCACCAATTCTCAGGAAGTATTCATTCTTCACTCCTCCCTAACCCCTTCCTTCCTTCATTCATTCATCTCCTCTCATCAGCTTGACCAACCTACACCCACTCCTCTCTCTTCCATCTCTCTTTCAATTCCCTTGCATTCTCTGGCTATTCATCTCCTCTCTTTCCAAATGCACATCGCTCCCCCAAACACACGCAACAAAACCAAAAGATGAGAAAGGAGAGACGAGAAATACGAGAATGCAAGTAGGAAATCATGAATCTATCCCCTTCATCTACCGTACCTCGCAAGGGGATCCGAGGACGTTGCCCATATCGGGATTGAATACGAGGAACATCTGCAGTCTCGTATCCAGCAGCTGCTTGAACACCATCACCTGCAACATTTTCAATTTAATCTTCCCGCCATTTCTCAGATTCAAATTTTAATCCAGCGCCACTTCAAACAGTCTTTGCCCATTGTTTGCCCCATTTCGCACCTTCTTCTCTGTGCCATCCATCTCTGACCTTCGAGGGAGGCGCTAATCTCAAATACTACCCATCCCCTTCCTTTCTTTCCTCTTCTACGCGAGAGATGGTGAGTAAACGTCGTCGTCCCTTCTCATGTTTCCATGCCCTTTCCCTCTCTTCATTCACTGTCAAGTGTGAGAATAGTAGACCACCCACGACGATCCCTTCCCTTCCCTTTCCTTCTCATCGTTTACACGATCTTCGTCTATCTTCGTGGGATTCTCTCATGCCCAGTGCCAGGCACTCCCCTCTCTCCCTCGCTCCGTCCCTCCTTCTCTCTTCATCTAACCAAACATCGTTCCGTTCCATTTCGACCCCCTTCTTCCCTTTCAACTCTACACTCAAAACTAAGTAATGAGAGACCACGAGAATGAGAGATACGCAGAGAAAGAAAGGAATGAAATGAGGAGCAGTGATCATCTAAACAGTTTATAGTCATCCCCTTCTCCATTTCCTTCGTTTACTCTCCACTCTATGCTTCAACAATCTTCGATCGAGACCACCCATAGTCTTCTTTCCCATCCTCACCCTTCTTCTTCTTCTCAGTTTGCGCACCATTGCGGTGCGCGCTTTTTTGTCCTAGTCTGCTCGTGGTTTTTGCTTGGGTAGACCGTTCCCTCCCCTCCTTCCCTTATCCATCACTGTCTGTCTCTCCCCCGGAAAGAACAGACAGACGCATAAAGTTGAATGGGAGGGTAAGGAGATGGAACGAATAAAGGGAGAAGATAAAAAAAGAGAACGATATCGTCAGAGGGATGAGACGTCTGCGCAAACCAAACCAATCTCCTATCTCCCTCCTCTCTTACCCCCAGTTGATCTACCGCAGTCGACTACAAAAAAATCGGAATGCAAACAAAAGGGCTCTCAACGGAACAGGGTGGTCCGCACTTTCAAACTGCATACGTCAGTATACGATTCGTTCGACTGCTCGAGAATAACAAGAGCATAACAACCACCGCACTATCCATAGATAGGACAGTACAGTACCCATCTCTCAACGGGGCTCAATTATGTCTTCAATTCTGTCCCTATTTCCTCACACTTTGTTCCGTCAGTGACACGACAGGTACGAGATTTAGTCATCCATTCCTTTCTCTATTCTCACTCTATAATTGGCCTTCCCTCCAATCATCCCATGACCTATCCCCCTTCCCTCCTTTCGCCCATCACAAACTGTGCACTTTTCAATTCACTTTGTCCTCTCTTCTCCTTTTCTTTGAAGTCTCCATAGTCCAATGATACCTAGCCCTCCCTCCCTCCTTCCTCTCTCTTCTCAGAGCAATCAACACCAATTATCCCATCTCACACACGAAGTCACACGACGAATCCCTCCTTCCCTTCTTCCTTCCGCGTTCAAAGTGCGCAAGGACTCTTTCTGCCCCCCTCCCCTACTCAATCAATAATCCTACCGTACCTCAGTGGGAGAGGCGTGCTTGATGAGTCTCGAAGTGAACTCGACAGTCTGTCCCAATTTGTCAGACATCTGCTGGATCCTCTTGTCAACCATCGTCAGCTTCAGCTGCAACCAAATCGATAATCTACCGTACTCTCCTCTTCCTACAGTATCCCTCCTTTCTCCCTCTACCGTACCTGTTTGGCCGAATACGACTGTTCAATCTCCTTGGCCAGTGCCTTGCGCTGGTCCTCCAGACCTCTGATCACATTCTGCAAAGAAAATCATCACTAATTGAAATTAAATCAGTCATTGATCTCCATCTACCGTACTCATCCCTCAACTACAGCACACGGTACTACTCACATTGACATTCTCATCGAGGATGGCGTGTGCTCTAGCGAGAGACGTGTTCAGACGATTGTTAGCTGCGTCCACTTGCTGAAATCAAATCAATTCATTATGAAGGACACGAATCATCATAAAATTCGAATTTGATTCGGCTCCGTCTTTCTTCTCATTTAGAATTCATTCATTCACTCAAACGGGTCATTATTCTCAGACAACGAAGAGAGGGGATCATCCATCTCATTCGATGTTCTTTCGCACATCTGCAGGTTGTTCATCCCTCTCCTCCCTCCGTTCCCTCCCTTTCGAAATGGCCCATTCATCACGAACAACCACCCATTCCCAGTGTCAATTATCATTCCAATTCGCACTTTTCCCTCTTCCTCTCTTCCTTCTCAAATTACTCTCCATAAAATAGGCGCCAAATGAGCATCGGAATTCCGGGAATTCGTAAGAAGAGCACGAGAGGATATGAATTGGCACGTGAAAAGTCTAGTTGTACTAGTGAAACACTTATCCTCCCTCCTCTTCCCTCTTCTTCGTACGTGGGAGATTAGCCATTATCGCCAACTTATCATTTTCTTCCCCTTTTTACATTCCCCGAATCGAGAGGGAAACCTTTCATCTTGTGAGTGCAATCCACTAGTCATTATCGGAAATACTCTCCCATTAAAGTTGACTACCTTCCGACTAAACTAATCCCATATGGTGCACTACCCGTAGACTACTCAATGGATCCAGACACCGGAAGTTGTGCCAAGAAGTGTCCCAGACTGACTATACTCTATTCTTCCACCTTCCACACATCACCATCACATATGCCCCTCTTCCCCTCTTTTTTTTTCCATGTCCATTCTAACGAGCCCTCTCTCTGTTCTTTCTCCACTCCAATGGGTGCAGAAAGGTCGAGAGACAAAAAGGGGGTGCAGTCTGGCTCCTCTTCTATACACGGGTTCGAAAGGACGCAGAGTATATACAAAAAGAGTGGAAGAATAGACCAATTCGAAAGGGAAAGTCGTCCCGGAGCGATATGTGAACGCAAAAAACTGAGAAGAAAGACCGAATGTGAATGGTTGATGAAATCTAGCGGAATCCTCATTCAAGGATGTATGTTCATTCTCCTCTCCTCGGGTCTCAAAGGGAAGAATCTACCGTACCTTGAACATCTCGAGTAGTTCTCCCTGTTTGTGTCTCGCATCTTGCACCAATTGCTCGATCGAACTCATCTGCATCTCTGCTACCTTAACGACAACCATTTCATTTCAATCCTTCCATCTCCTTCTCTTAATTGATAATCCCTCTGTCTACAGTCATCCTCCTCCTGTCTACTCTCCTACTCCTCACCATCTGTCGTACATGGTACTTCCTCCCACCACCTCCCCTCTCTCCTCCCTAAGGACAACGGCACTCTCCTCCTCTTTCACAAGGCCACCCCCTCCTATTCTTCACTCCAGATGGCACTCATTCGCGCCAAAAAGTGAGTAGGAATCAAAAGAAAAAGAAGATGACGATGAATGGATTGATCCGAATGGACAGATAGATACGAATGAGACATCCCTTCCTCCCTTTCACCCGCCATTCAAACCCCCTTCCCCTTTTCTTCCTCATTCTTCTCACTTTTCTCTGTCCATCTCAACGAATTAGTCCGAGTGTACCAAGGGCGAGAATCAAAGAGAAGAAGAAGAAGAAGGAACGAAAGAAGAGAGAGAGAGAGAGAGGGAGAGGTCACTCGGAAGAGTTATTCACGCTTTCTCAAACATCCGACTCTCACGCACACAATCCTAGTCCTTCGTCCTTTCATCATTCCTTCCTTCCTACCTTCTCATCATACCCTTTGTAATTCCATCGTATCCGTCTGCCTCACTCGTCCCCCCTCACTCTTTGTCGATTGGCCATCATCCATAGTATAGAGTTCATAGGGGGAATTGGAATGGAGGGGGCATACATCTCATTCTCTTCCATTCATGCCATCGCCTTCCATGGCGGACGCATAAATGGGCGGCCCATCATCGATCAGAGAGAGAGGTCGCAAAGGGAAGTCCCTCTCTCTGCCTCGGGCTACCGTAGCCCCTTCCATCCAAGAGTACGGTACAGTGGCTACCGTACTCGCGAGTGCACTGCGGGACGCATCGATCCGACTACTTGCGTGTTTCCATTCGTCCTCTAGTCTCACAATAGGAAAACCGCCCTTCTCTCGTGGAATCAAACCCCTTCGAGACATGGATTGAGGCCCTCCTAGACACTAGGGAAAGGAGAGATCAGAGTAGACTAGAAAGATCAAAGATCAGACTACAAGTGCGCAGACTAGCATCTCAGGCACCCATTTCACGCTCGTCTCAGGGACTCGAACCACGACAGTTTCGAATGCAAGGCGGGGAATTGTAAGTGTTCGAGGACATTGGAAACACGCAAAAGATCGAGAGATGCGATGGAGAGCAAGTGGATCACCTGGAGTGATCACACGATCAACTATCTCTACTACACACTACAGTATCAATCTGATCAATTCGAGACTAGAGTCTAGTCTCGATACTCCTCCATTCTCCTCTCACCTCAGCAATATCAGCATAGTGATGAGCAGGAGCGACGTGATCTCCAATCGTGCACTCACTGCAGATCGCCAGATTGCATGTGAGACAGAAGTAACGAAGAGGCTGAGCACGATGCTGAAAGGAGGAAGAGATCAAAGATCATATCGAGACTATAGCCTAGTTTCGATTGGTCTCACCTGCAGACAATTGCACGATACTCGTCCATTCTTGAGTGCTCCATTCACTGCTGCATCCAGTCCATTCGATGCAGGATGGCCATTCAGTTGCTGCAACCACTACCCATTAAATATAGTATACTTGCAATCGACTACCGTAATCAGACTACAGTAATCAATCGGGAGTGATTCTACCGTACCTCTACACGATGTCCCTCGAAGCAGTGCATGTACTGATGAGCCATCGTGCAGTTGGCACACAGGAAGTGACCGCAGTCCTGCAATGAAGAGAGATTGAGATACTGTAGCTTCAGGGATATTGATTATTGATTCACCCCAGGTGGAAGAAGACGATGCTGAGTAGAGGGAAGGAAAGGGTTAAGGCAGGATGCACAATAGGCCATTCTAGGAGCTGCTACAAGTGCTGCTGCAGCTGCAGTGGTCGTGGGCACGGGAGAAGTAGAGGTGGAAGAACGAGAAGATGTCCCATCAGATAATGAAGATGAAGTCATCGATGAAGTGAGAGAAGCAAAGAGATCAACCAATTGAGTTGACTGTTGTTCTCGCAGCTCAGCTGCAGAAGTGGGAAGAGGAGGAGGAGGAAGAGAAAAGTCGAATGGAGGATAGTAAGACATGATTGAGACCCGTCTTGTTGAGGGAATGAAGACTCCCAAACTGAGTGAGAGAGACGACTAGCCAACGAGAGGCACGGGAAGGAAGAGTGAAGAGAAGAGGAGAGGGGAGGAGGAGGGAGGATGCGAAATCGAGAGGGCGGAGTTTCGATTGAATGGGAGGAGAGAAGAGAGCGGAGGTGAGGGAAGGAGAAGGGAGTAAAGGGAACGGCACTCACATAAGAGGGCGGCAAGTGTAGATAGAGAGAAAAGGGATGGATGAAAAGTTGAGTGATGGAGAAGAGATAGGCTAGACGGAAGATAGAATGGAGATGTGAACGGAGAGAAGGGAAGGGGAGGGGAGCGGATCATTCATCAACTCGTGATGGGGAACGGAACGATACAGGCCGTTCCCTCTTGTGTCTGTCTATCTACTGATCCTTGATCCACCCCCCCCCCCCTTCCATCCCTCCTTGTTTCCTCTCTGTTCTTCGTGCCATTCCTCTTTCCTCGACACAATCATCAGTCATTCATGACAAATCTCCCGCCTCTTTCTCGTTCGTCGTTCAAATTCAATCGGAAGGAGGAGGAGAGGGGAGAGAGGGGCAAGGGAAGGGGGGGGGAGGCAATTCTTTCGACTGATGAATGAATGGACAAGTGTGCGCCAGTGTCCCTCTGTGAGACAGGCGACGAGGCGGGAAAAGGGGAAGCATCTCTCTTATGAAGGAGAGGGAGGGAGGGAAGAACAAAAGATCCATGAGTCTCTCTCGGCTATTCAACAAGTCCACTCCGAGACTCATTTTAAAATTAAAATTTTGAATATTGGGGCAAAGGACAGGGTGCCTACACGAGTGTACTACTCAGCATCGTCTTCTGTTCCCATTCCACTATCAACATTTTCAATAAACAATAGATTAGATCAACTAACAGTGCAATAGGCGCTAGCCTTCTCTCCACTCTTGCATCCACTGCAAATGTGTCGTGTTCCTCCTCCATTTCCTCCTCCCATCGGACCGAGACCACCCATTGAGGATGAGAGAGATGACGATGAGTTGTTACCATTCGTCTCACCTGCAAAGACAATCAATCAATAATCAATCCAGACTACTGTATCCCCTGATCAGTCCCCACGTGCACTACACATGGATACAGTAACCAGACCAGATTACGAACCACTAACTGACTATTCTAGAGGCACAACGAGTAACTATGTACACTACTTGTAAGATGGGCAGCGATTGATGATCCGAATGGAAGATGAGGAGGGAAGAGAAGATCGGATGGAGTAGATGAGGGAGGAGGGAAGGGAAAGGCGAGATGATGGGATGATGAGAGGGATGATGAATGATGAACCATTCCCAGCGAGGATAGACCATTCTCGCTACCTGTCGGAGAATCCGATAGTGGAGGAGTTGAGGCTGTTGATGAGGGAGACCCGTATACTCCCATTCCTGTTGAGAGAGAGGAAGAGACAGCTACTGCTGATGATGAGGAGAAGGGATGGGAAGTAGTGGTCGATGAGAGAGGGACCACTCCAGATGAGAACTGCAATGAAGGAGAGATTAGACTGACATTGAGACTAGAGTAGAGGAATAATCAATCGATCGAATAGCTGCATAGTCGTAGTCATTGCATGGACGCTTTTCCCTATCAATCTAGAAATGAATCGTCGCCTCTTTTGAGAGCAAATTGCGGCAAAAACAAGCGGAAAGAAGGGAGGGAAAGGGGGGAGGAGAGGGAGAAGGGAGGGAGAGGAAGCGGCATCATCGAAGGGCATCAAAGGGATCGTTCATCGACCATTTCCCCCTTACTTCCTTCCATTCACACTACTGTACAAGTAAGTGCCAATGGAGGGAAAGGAGGACTGAGAATGCAGCTCCATCGGGCCAAATCCTCTATCCAAAAAGGAGGCGGAGATGGGTGAAAGATGGGAATGGAATAGAGTTCCCATTCATTCATTGGAGATAGACAGGGGAGAGGGAGGGAAGAAAGAAAAGCGAATGGGGAGACATGACAAAAAAGTAGCGAGGTGGGGCTAAGATGAGAGGGGATGAGAGGGGAGGGAGTGAGGGAGAGGAGGGTAGGGAAGGAGAGGGATGAATGCCTATTGAGAATGTGATGCACCGTGTGCTAAACTGAGTGTGAGAAATGAGTAGAGACTGTGGGGCATGATCCGAATGAAGAAAGACGAAAAGAGAAGAGGGAAGGAGAGGGATAGAGGAGGAAGACGGTGAATCGACCATGAGAAATAGAGCATAAAACACTGTTGAAATGGTCACAAAATGGGGGAAAGAAGAGGGATGAGGAGGAGGAGGAGAACGACAATTACGAGCAAAAACTACTGTGTCATGTCAACGACTCCTATTCTACAACCACAGTGGAGGAGAGAAGGGAGGAGGAGGATAACACTGTCGTGTATAGGATGGTCAGGTGAACCATTCATCAATCAATAGCAAGAGGAAGGAGAGGAGGAAGATGGTATTGCCACACCAACAAGAGGAGGATCAGAGTCACGAGGATTGAGAGGGGAGAGG
>LS487535.1:59636-71733 GCA_900490705.1 Pristionchus arcanus
GGGGGGGGGGGGGGGGGGGCAGACAAGTGGGCATAGTTCAGTAGATCAGCCACTCTTTGCTCGACCCTTTCGTGCACAACGGGAGATTGCGTGAGTAGGAGGAAGGAGAAGCTCCTTCTCTGTCCATGAAAGGATGGAAGAAGGAAGGATGATCAATGAAGCAGATGAATTGGATCAACCAAAGGACGAGGAAGAATCAAAGCAAGGATGGAGGAGAGGGAGATGAGAGGGAGTGATCCGCTAGTATCCCGCTATGCAATCCATCCTCTCTTCTTCTCCTGTACATTCCCGATCTTTGATCATCTTCCTGCCCTCCCGCGTGACCACTCCAAGTAGGGAGGGAAGAGATGGAGGGAAGAGAGGGAGGGGGGGGGGACAAGGAACCACACATCGAAATAGATCTCGCCCGTAGGTATCGAGAGTGGAAAGAGAGAGAGATACATGAACCATGAAACATCCGTAGAGGGAGGGGCGGGAGGGAGAGGAGGGTGAGAGGGGGTATGGGACATATGCCAATAATGCATCCACCTGCTGCTCTTTCCCATCCCGATTCATGATCAGGCAGAGGAGAGGACAGATCAAGAGTCTCCCTCTCTCTCTCTCTCTCTCTCTGATGGACATCATCAAACAGCTGGTCATCAGTGCCAACAATGGACTCGTCACGAGATCAATCTGACCAACTTACAAGGTATAGAAAAGGGGGAAGAATGGGGACTAGACCGAGTGTCATTCAGTGGTCAATCCGCGCGCTAAAGTGCACAGTTGCATTGGGTGAAGGGGGAAGGAATCTCGTCGCGCCGTCTCGTGAGGTGGACAGTAGAGATCAGTGCATATTGAGAGGGAAGCCTAAGGGGGAAGGAGAGGGGAGAGATCCTCCGAAAGTGCATCACTCACTCTTCGTCTCTCTTAGTGTGTGCTCTGTACCGAACTGCACCATCTCTTTCCCCCTTATCTCTCTCTTCAATCGCCCCATCTCTCTCTCACTTTACCTCATCCCCTTGATTAATGTCGACAGAGATGGAGAATAAGCTATGTGGCTTACATGGGTACGAGACCTATTTGTCATTGAGTGACACAATCACTCGACTAAATAACCAACACAATTCTACGTGGTTCAGAACACGTCGATGCACTAAGAGAGGGGATAACTAGGTCATCGAGTAAGAGTAACTGTGCAGTACATGGAGAATGGAAGAAAGGAAGATGAATAAGATGGAAAGGGGGCGATCGAGAGTGGTCACGTGTGTCCACACTGGACTACCGTGAAGGGCGAGAATGAGGAAGAGAGGGAAGGAGACTGTACTCCCAGAGAGAGACCACTGCTCAACACCTGACACACTCCATATCAAGATGTCTCATGATCTTGATGAGAGCATCGTGTGAATGAGTGGTGTGCAGAGTGCGTCTGGAAGGACGACGATTCATACTCATCGCGAGTCCTTGAGGAGAAGGGAGACGAGTTATTAGTCTCACCTTGAGATGGAGAGTGATAGTGGAAGGGGTTAAATTAGACAGTGCACATAGGGCACAGTTGGACATCCTTCCATTATCGTCCATTATCACTCTCCCGATTGGATAATTCCATGGGAACAGTTGACCATCCTTTCTCTATCTCGGGTCAAACCATTATCCGTTAATCCCATGACTACACAGTTAAATCTTCTCATTATCCACTCACCCATATCCCTCATCTCTGGCTAATCTCCAGTGTTAATCACAGACAAACAATTGACACTCTGATTGACCCATCATGAACCCCCCTATCGAGTTGTTCCATCTATGAACCCTCTCACTTCATCCTCATTTATTATCGTCTCTTTCGACGAGAAGCTAAGAGATAGAGGATAGCGAGTGGGTAGAGGAGTGTAACACACTCTCTCCCCGTGTTTTTGGAGCTTTCTCATCCCTTCTCTTCTCGAACCCCGCTCTGCCTTTTTTCCATTCGCCGTAGATACACCCAACTTTTTTTTTTTGGGAAGAGCAAAAGTGAAATCAAAGGAGTGACTAAAAGCGTCACGAGAGCAATGGTCAATCTGAACTAGAAAACAAGAGGGAAAACGTCGGCGTGCACAACTGCACCACTTGCAACACTATGCATCTGATCAAACTGATGACGATCCACACATCACGCATGAGTGGAGTGAGAATAAAGAGGGACATGGATGCTTCAGAAGCCCAAATAGTCTAGACCACAATGGGAAGAGGTTGATCAAGTGAAAGGAGTCAGTGACTACCAATGACCAAGAAATGGACTGGGAAGGGATAATCGGGATAAAGTCCCCAAGTACAAATCTCTCATCGAGTCATAAAGTGTATCTACTCGAATCGGCTTTGCTCCTCTTCTCATACAGCCTATCCCTGACTGTCACAGCTAAAACCTCCTTCGAGGGTCATGTTACGACCACCAAAAAACTGCAGCCGCACCACACTGGGTGGTGAGATGGGGTCGTAAAGCATCGTCATCGTAAGCGAGGTCACCTACCGTACTATTGGTCACCACTCAATTTCTTTTGACATTCCGTACCCATCTAGAATCTTCCTTTGACATTCCCTTATCTTTACCATGATATTTGTAGCTCTATCTGATAATTCGCAGCGGGAATCAACCTTATCAGTCCGCATCATCCGCCCATTCCCCCACTCTTTTGACAGTAATCTCCGGTCCCCTTTCCTCACAATTCCTTGTCTTCTATGGAATATGAACAACACGACAGTCCCATTTGCACTAGCACGCCTGAATGAATAACATTCGCTATGTGAATTATTCGAGTAGGCAGTGGAATATGAACAAAAGGAAGACCTCCTGTCTCATGATCTAGCGAGGAACGGACAAAGAATACTTGAGTATTCCCACTTGACGATGATATCGTTACGCAAGAGATACTAGAGAGAGAGAGAGACAATGAGTGGAGACAGTCTCATTGCGTCCTTTCATCCCCTTCGTCGTGCCACTCTGCACAAGTTGATTCGGCCGCCCCGATAGAAAAGAAGGGAGAATTGATACGACTAATGTGAGCCCACTCGGATCGAATGACAGTTACAGATCAAAGAGGTTGAGGTGGAGTGCGCGCGGTGGACTTCACTCCATACCTACCATCGGGTCACCAATCAAATAATTAGGGGCGAAAAAGCTAACAAAGGGATTGGCACCTATTAGTGGTCACACGGAAGATGCAAATAAGAGAGTCCGGTCGAGAACAAAGAGGAACCATAACAATGACTGACCAGTGGCCGTTCCCGTCCCGATCCCACGCTGAGCTAATCATCAAACACTAATTACATAATCTGCGACTGGCGGTTCCCCTTTTCCGGATGTCAATCCCCAAATAAATGGTGAGTTGGCATGGATAACAACAAAGGTGGGACGCGCGTGGCTGCCCACAGTGGACAATCGGTCAGAAATCGGATCTAGTTTGGTCGATCGGCGACGAATATCGTTTAGTAAGGGACCAACACCTAGGGCGATAACATCTAAAGCAGCGCGACTTACGTTGGAGAGGATGTCCCTGGTTGACACGTCTTTGGGAGTTGGCGGTTGCTGCCAGCCGTCGGCCCACGACGCTCGACGAGCCCCCACGATGGGAAGATTATCGTCCAAACTCGCCGACGCAAGATAGCATCTAATCGGAGATGCCGATCCCGACGAGGGAGGACTATTCATCGTAGACATCGTACGAGCTTCGAGAATCGCCGCAGCGGAAACTGGCGATTTTTTTCAAGCGAACGAATCACGTCAACACTTGCTGGCGCGAAGAAAGTGTCATTGACGCAGTTAGTACGCGGTCCAATTTTTCACTTCGCATTTCGCGCGTTATTCTTTGTTTGTCTCTAGGTTAGCCCGCTCAATCATTACACCGTATAGTTAGGCGGAATTATACCCTGTTCAAGTGGGGTTTAGGAACGCGCAACGAAGTAGTGGATCGAAATGGGAGAAACTAATAAAAAAGCAGAGCGAAGTGGTTGGACGTTCGAGTGAAGGTTCCGCTACCCGGTTTATATAGCACGTTTTGAGACGAAAAAAGTGGTGCGACCCTTTCTCGACTCGTGGAACCCTTTCTCTTTTCGCCTTACTCGACTACTACCTACTGCTTACACCTTGACCCGCTCTTTCCATTTACAACTCGCACGCTTTTCCACAGCCTTGGTCTCTCAATCGTATCCCATTCAGAGTGGATGGGGAGGGAATCTAATCGATAATCGTACCTGATCAAGTACCTGGTCAATCGAAGCCTGTGGTAGAGGGGGTGGAGTAGGTGCGAGGCCGTAACTTCCGTGGAGAGACTGCGATGTATTATCACTCTCCCGATTGGATAATTCCATGGGAACAGTTGACCATCCTTTCTCTATCTCGGGTCAAACCATTATCCGTTAATCCCATGACTACACAGTTAAATCTTCTCATTATCCACTCACCCATATCCCTCATCTCTGGCTAATCTCCAGTGTTAATCACAGACAAACAATTGACACTCTGATTGACCCATCATGAACCCCCCTATCGAGTTGTTCCATCTATGAACCCTCTCACTTCATCCTCATTTATTATCGTCTCTTTCGACGAGAAGCTAAGAGATAGAGGATAGCGAGTGGGTAGAGGAGTGTAACACACTCTCTCCCCGTGTTTTTGGAGCTTTCTCATCCCTTCTCTTCTCGAACCCCGCTCTGCCTTTTTTCCATTCGCCGTAGATACACCCAACTTTTTTTTTTTGGGAAGAGCAAAAGTGAAATCAAAGGAGTGACTAAAAGCGTCACGAGAGCAATGGTCAATCTGAACTAGAAAACAAGAGGGAAAACGTCGGCGTGCACAACTGCACCACTTGCAACACTATGCATCTGATCAAACTGATGACGATCCACACATCACGCATGAGTGGAGTGAGAATAAAGAGGGACATGGATGCTTCAGAAGCCCAAATAGTCTAGACCACAATGGGAAGAGGTTGATCAAGTGAAAGGAGTCAGTGACTACCAATGACCAAGAAATGGACTGGGAAGGGATAATCGGGATAAAGTCCCCAAGTACAAATCTCTCATCGAGTCATAAAGTGTATCTACTCGAATCGGCTTTGCTCCTCTTCTCATACAGCCTATCCCTGACTGTCACAGCTAAAACCTCCTTCGAGGGTCATGTTACGACCACCAAAAAACTGCAGCCGCACCACACTGGGTGGTGAGATGGGGTCGTAAAGCATCGTCATCGTAAGCGAGGTCACCTACCGTACTATTGGTCACCACTCAATTTCTTTTGACATTCCGTACCCATCTAGAATCTTCCTTTGACATTCCCTTATCTTTACCATGATATTTGTAGCTCTATCTGATAATTCGCAGCGGGAATCAACCTTATCAGTCCGCATCATCCGCCCATTCCCCCACTCTTTTGACAGTAATCTCCGGTCCCCTTTCCTCACAATTCCTTGTCTTCTATGGAATATGAACAACACGACAGTCCCATTTGCACTAGCACGCCTGAATGAATAACATTCGCTATGTGAATTATTCGAGTAGGCAGTGGAATATGAACAAAAGGAAGACCTCCTGTCTCATGATCTAGCGAGGAACGGACAAAGAATACTTGAGTATTCCCACTTGACGATGATATCGTTACGCAAGAGATACTAGAGAGAGAGAGAGACAATGAGTGGAGACAGTCTCATTGCGTCCTTTCATCCCCTTCGTCGTGCCACTCTGCACAAGTTGATTCGGCCGCCCCGATAGAAAAGAAGGGAGAATTGATACGACTAATGTGAGCCCACTCGGATCGAATGACAGTTACAGATCAAAGAGGTTGAGGTGGAGTGCGCGCGGTGGACTTCACTCCATACCTACCATCGGGTCACCAATCAAATAATTAGGGGCGAAAAAGCTAACAAAGGGATTGGCACCTATTAGTGGTCACACGGAAGATGCAAATAAGAGAGTCCGGTCGAGAACAAAGAGGAACCATAACAATGACTGACCAGTGGCCGTTCCCGTCCCGATCCCACGCTGAGCTAATCATCAAACACTAATTACATAATCTGCGACTGGCGGTTCCCCTTTTCCGGATGTCAATCCCCAAATAAATGGTGAGTTGGCATGGATAACAACAAAGGTGGGACGCGCGTGGCTGCCCACAGTGGACAATCGGTCAGAAATCGGATCTAGTTTGGTCGATCGGCGACGAATATCGTTTAGTAAGGGACCAACACCTAGGGCGATAACATCTAAAGCAGCGCGACTTACGTTGGAGAGGATGTCCCTGGTTGACACGTCTTTGGGAGTTGGCGGTTGCTGCCAGCCGTCGGCCCACGACGCTCGACGAGCCCCCACGATGGGAAGATTATCGTCCAAACTCGCCGACGCAAGATAGCATCTAATCGGAGATGCCGATCCCGACGAGGGAGGACTATTCATCGTAGACATCGTACGAGCTTCGAGAATCGCCGCAGCGGAAACTGGCGATTTTTTTCAAGCGAACGAATCACGTCAACACTTGCTGGCGCGAAGAAAGTGTCATTGACGCAGTTAGTACGCGGTCCAATTTTTCACTTCGCATTTCGCGCGTTATTCTTTGTTTGTCTCTAGGTTAGCCCGCTCAATCATTACACCGTATAGTTAGGCGGAATTATACCCTGTTCAAGTGGGGTTTAGGAACGCGCAACGAAGTAGTGGATCGAAATGGGAGAAACTAATAAAAAAGCAGAGCGAAGTGGTTGGACGTTCGAGTGAAGGTTCCGCTACCCGGTTTATATAGCACGTTTTGAGACGAAAAAAGTGGTGCGACCCTTTCTCGACTCGTGGAACCCTTTCTCTTTTCGCCTTACTCGACTACTACCTACTGCTTACACCTTGACCCGCTCTTTCCATTTACAACTCGCACGCTTTTCCACAGCCTTGGTCTCTCAATCGTATCCCATTCAGAGTGGATGGGGAGGGAATCTAATCGATAATCGTACCTGATCAAGTACCTGGTCAATCGAAGCCTGTGGTAGAGGGGGTGGAGTAGGTGCGAGGCCGTAACTTCCGTGGAGAGACTGCGATGTTCGCATCCCTGTAGGTAGATCATTCAATCGAGGATAGGGAATCGAGATAAACAGACATCAAAACAAGGGAAGGAAGAACCATCTAGGACTAGAGACAATTCATGGATGAGATAGAGGGATCTCGATAGATGGAATGAGTAAGACACCCCACTGTGATCGCCCATCATCTATCATCTTCCAGAAAGAAATTATCGATTGTCCATCGAATTCAAAGCAACTGTAGTCGATGAACCAAACTAGAAACGTGTAGTGGTCTACAGTGTTTTCGATTCCCCAATTGGCCTACCGTACCCTGGATGTGCTACAGTAATCTCGTAACTCACAATCACCGATGTATCTCTTGACCACAGTCTCCATCATTGATAGTCTCTCGAATAACGCTGAGCTAGGCGACAAACTGCGACGATTGGCCACTTTTCCAGCCCTTTTATCAGTTTCCCATCTCATTTTTGTGCAGTATCAGCTTCTTTTCTCTGGCCGTTCTCTCTGAGCTGCCCACTCTCTCACATGCTTACATCAATGACACGGGAATAGTGAAGGTAACGGGGGGAGAAGCATGCCTTATCAGGGATCCCTCCAAAGGTCATAGACCACACGTACCGTAATTCCCGGCTACAGTATCCCCTAGTGGAGGGGCATAGTTGGAGGGAGGATAGTCTAGTGATCTCTGAGGCGAAATTGGATGCGGATGCGAAACAACAACTGTGTAAGCTCATGCTGACATGTTTCCTTCGACTCTTCTCACTTTCGATGGCATAAGAAGATCGCTCCCTAAACCCGTCCTATCTAGAGCAGAACCAACTATGATAGCACTTGTTCCCACGGGCGACTGAAGTAACGCTGTGATCCGATCCTATACATGCGTAGCGTGACTAAACCCCGTAATTTGTGGAGAATAGTACACAATTGGTCATGGAAGGAGAGAGGTCTTTCCTCCTCCTCTCTTCGGGATTTCTCTAATTTGACTGGCTAAGTCATCGTAAGGAGAGAGAGAGAGAGGGAACAATCAACCACTCTTACGCCCTCTATACAATTCGCGGGGGGAGGAGAGGCAACAGCTCGACTTGCATCGTTATCTCGATTATCGATCAAGTGCATGCTCGATCTCAATCACGATAAGGAGAAGACTGTAGGAGAAGAAAGAGAGAAGGAGAGGAATAATTACCGGAAGCTCGAATGGAGACACTACTGCATCCACTCAGTCTGTCTCAATGACCCATCAAGCACCCCCCTAGGGACTGATCGATCATATTTAAATGAGGTGCAGTCTACTGTAGACACCCTAAACACGCCAGACACTTAAAAAGCGCGTCAGCAAATTCTGGGAAGGCACGAGTGGGGATGCGCGGAAGGAGCACAACCGGTAGTGCGAGCGGGTGTGTGCTTGCTTGCTTGCTTGTTTTTTTATTCTGTTCCGTCTATTCTCTCGGCTTCCAACCTCACTCCGCCCTTTCCTCTAGATCACTTTTCTTCCCCTTCTCTCAACTACCTATCGAGTACTGTATTGAATGGGATAAGTCGCAATGCAAAAAGGGCCTCGAAGAGGGTTCAAGAGAAGAAGAAGAAGAAGAATAAGAGAAGGAGAAGACGAGTCGCTCCCAGTTTACTGCCATTCCATGCAAAAACCATCCACTTTTCGATGTAATAACGACGGGTTCGAAGGGGAGGGAACTACTTCTACAGTACTCTTCGTATCTCATACCCATTCCCTCATCAACCATTGTCATTCTTCTATCTCGTGCCATACGGTCAAGAGATTGATTAGGGAAGGGGATCAAAGCATCCACTTGAAATATGCCCCCAGGCCTCCTCCCCTCCCCCTCTTTCCCTTTCGCTTCTCGAATTTCGTGCCATCTTCTCTCTAGCAGATGTTGCATAATCAGGAAGAGAGTCTCTCTTTGATCCTCCCTTCTCTTCTCCCTTCTCTCCATGGTCTACTACCCTCAGTGATTCTATTCCATCCCAGGTGGAGGGCCTGTTTATGGGGCCAGTGTCTCTCTCTCTCTCTACAGTAAACTGTGTTGACTGGCCCCATTCCTCCATCACACATAAACAACAACAGTCGTATCCCTCAGGGGGAACCTCTCCTTCCTTCCAAACTACCCTTTGTTCGTCCCGTGTATTTTCAAACGCCGTCGGTAGTGACAACGAGGGGTGTACACACAGGAACAAACAGAATGAGAAGGAGGGAGTATCTCACTCTGGAGGGAAGAGGAGCGAAGGGAGGGGATGCAGAATACTCGTTACCACCCACGATGAAGGGAGGGATGGATAACCTCCTCGTCTTCTACCGGTTAAGAGAGAGGGGGCAAACAATAACAGAGAGAAGACGTGGAGAGGGGAACCACGTAGATACAACGTGTGAATGAATCGTTCTATGATGAGGATGGGTGCAGAATAGACTGAATGAATCTATTCATGGAAAAGGAAATGAAGAATGATGTACGCAGAATTGAAGAATTATTTCGGAGAAACCTTATTCTTCAAAACATCTCAAAGAACCACCAATATTTGTTGGTACCCTCATCGATTTGGGGAACCAGTGGAATCCCCTGAGGGGACCAGCCCGCATGTCGCTTTTGCTCGCTTCATTGCCCATTCTCTCTCAATAACAACAGAGAGCCCCATGCTTTGACCTACCATAGGGTCATAGGGATACTACTCCTCGTTCTACGGTAGTTCCTCTGCTCAGATCATATCACTACACTCTTCAGAGAGGGAATCTTAGAGATAGGGGAACCAGCCCCCCCCCCCTTCTCCATTCTTTCCCTTCCCTTCTCTCCAGACAACAAATTTCAGCAGTTATCACAACACAACTGCAAAAACAGCCGCTGACTACACCAAACTAGAGAGAGATTCAGCACGGGAGAAGCCACCATGTATACACACAGTAATCGACCCATTGATCTATACATCTCTACCGTAATCGATGCTTCGGGGGAAGGTGTACCCATGTTTTGATCATTCCCTCTTCTCATAAGCATGGTCCGTCCTTGGAACCCCCCTTGGATCAGCTGGGAAGGGACAAGTTTGCTTCCCTTTTTCACTCCACTGCACACCCTCTTTCTCTCTCTTCTTCCCTTAGGCCATCTATCCAGTCTCTCTCTCTCTCATTCTCGACTCTCTCTCATTCCCTCACTCTCTCGCCCTCTCTATCATCTCTGCCCTCTCCTCCTTTCCCCCGCTCTCTCATTGTTCAGGATGCCTCGTACATGTGACCGCATTAGGGGGTGAGAAGCTGCGCGAGGAGGACAACACTCAAATTGCGCCAACTATAGTCAGTCCATACTGACGTGATCCGAGCGTCTACAGGAAATTGATCAAAAACGTGGAAAGGTCGAAGATGAAGGCGTACTTGTAGTGTGTATCAGTGCGACGCTCAGCATAATCGAAAAAGAGAGGGACTAATCCACTGATAGCAACTCTTTTCCATCGCCCATCACCGAATATCAAGTGATCCACAAAAAAAGAGGGAGGCAAACGTCGCCCAGAGTGCACCACCATGAGCAAATGACTAGATTTGACAAAGTAGTAAACGTCGTCCTGCACGCACACAACATGCCATCGCTAATTGAGAGGAGCCAGTCAGAGAACAGCCAGCAATCATACACCGGAACCACGCCCTAATTGAAGCCATGGGAAGCTAGCTTGTGACCTACCGTATCCCGAGGACTCACCCTACCCTCATCTACAGTATCTCTCCTGTTCTACCGTAATCGTTGAATAGACATACCAAATGGTTGTGGGATGGGAATTCCTCCATTTGCAGAGGATAGAAGGAGAGCTGAGAGAGTGTCCGATTCAGAAGTTGATGATGCTGATGATGAGACACTCCCAATGGAGTCCGAGCTACTCTCACTCATCCCGGACTATTCGACGGATCGAAGGAATTGACGGCTCTCTCAATGAAGAGAGAGAATGACGATCGAGAGATGGATGGATGGAATCTGCAAGTGATCCAGATTAGAGGAGGAAGAGGGAACAGTGAACAGGAGGGAAAGGGTCTGGAAGAGAAGGAGAGAGAGCGACAGAGAAGAGAGAGTGGGTAGGACAGACTCGTGATCAACGACAGAAGAGACGGCCCTCACTGTCGTCCCTCTGCGTCTCTGCCCCTTCCCCCCTTCCCTCTGGAGTAGTTGGTACACAAACCTACTACTGAAACAGTGACGAATGAATGAAGAGAAGGAGAGAGTGACACACAGTCAGACACTCTCTCAACTACTCTCTGCACGAAAAGACTACAGAAAACGGTTTCAGAGAGGAGGGAAGGGGGGGGGGTCTGTAGATCGGGAGGGGTCTTGAGAGGGTTGAAGGTGGGGGAGGAGGGAGGAGGGAGAGAGAGAGCGTTGAACGGCTAAACGAAAAACAAGTAATTTCACCTTCGATGGCTTTGCTAGAGAAACTCGTTTCGAAGTGAAGAGGTGAATGGAAAGAAAGCAAGAGTAGAACGGAAGAACAAAAAGTAGAGAACCTATCGAGAGAGAATGATCAAGAGAGGGTACTGTAGGGATACGGTAGGAATACTGTAGGAATGATAGGTGGGGGTCGACTACAGTCTATGGATTCTAGAAGCTAGAAGCTGAATACAGTCTCTTTCTCACCCTATCTCTCTTTTCCATCCGCTTTTTCGCTTCCAAACACACACAAACGCATAAACAAGTCGAGTAACTTAGATAGAGGGAGACGAGAGGGCGGGAGGAGGAAGAGAGTAGAGAGAAAGAAAGAAGGAGGGAGGGGAGATGAGATAGTGAATAAGTCTTAGAGAGTGAGGTTAGAGGAGGAGGAGTGGAAGTGAGAGGAAAGGGAGAGGGAGGAGAGGAGGTAGAGAAAGAGAGTGCACGATTCACTCTCCGCCCCCGTCATGTGAGGGGAGGAGAGAGTGGGGGGAAGGGAGGAGAGGAGGAGGGGAGGAGGGGAGGGGTGAAGCGATAGAGAGAGCAAAGAATAGAGAGATAGAGGAGGAAAATAGAAGAGTAACTATACAAAATAGAGAGAGAAAATGAGACAACCGAGTTACTTCCCTTGTTTTTTGTGCCTCAAGACAGAGCTCTGAGCTTGAGAATTGGAGGAGG
>LS487535.1:71827-101203 GCA_900490705.1 Pristionchus arcanus
TGGAAGGAAGTGAACAGCTCCACCCATAACCCATTCCGATTCTCATTCGAAGACGATGCTTGAAAGTTAGTGTAAAGAGAGAGAGGGAAGTGATAGAAGAGAAGGGTAGACAGAATACAGTGATATTCAATGAGAAATGGAATGAGAATGAGTTAGGAGACTGGAATGGACACCCAAATGGTACAATATTTACTGGAAAAGGAAGACTGACGACGTCACGAGGAGGAAGAAAGAAGGAGGGGAAGAAGGAGGGAAAAGGTTGGGAAAGAGAAGGAATAGAAGAAGCACTGAACAATGTCGAACTAGGTACTGAATTATGAATAGAATGGTGTCATGGATGGAATACGGTAGAAGAGGAGGGGATATTGATGGATTGGGGGGAATCTATTAGACATCTTTAGTGGATTGCATATGTGATTCCATCGGAATCATAAAGACGGCTAAAGATGAGAAAAACAAGAGAGAGGAAGGAAGGAATCGCATTTCATAGACGTAATTTTGGAAACCATAAATATAATAGCATCATTCCAAGAAGGATACCACATCATAATAACCGTGATAATTGACGTGTAGAAATACATGGACTTCCTACTCTTCAGTCTGAGAATGAAGTTCATCTACTCAGAGATCAACAAAGATCAATTTGGGTGTAAAGAGGGAAGTTTCTATGAATCGATGGACGTTGGAGAGAAAGAGGGAGCCATTCCCTGGAATGCAGAGAGAGAGGGCCAAAAAACGTCTGAGTGAGGGAAGGAGAAGAGTCCGTGTTTAGAGAGTGATGAAGAGAGAGAGAAAGAGACGAGAGAGTGTGTGAAATGAAGATCACGGTAGACCACCCTGGAGGGAATGTTTGATCTACGCATTTCTGGATTTAGTGAGGAGGAGAGGCAGTTGATTGGGTCAGAGAATGGGTCACAATCACAAAATGGACTGGAATTAATCGCTATTCACGTTGTCGCTGTCACTTTTTGCATTGGGGTAAGCGGATTTGGAAGTTGAATCAAAAATGGGGAAAATGTTGCGAATCAAAGTGACTTCCCAGTACTATTTTAGCCCAATGGAAGAGTCTGATTCGAGGGGGAATTTCGTAATGAGAACAAAAGGCGTTCGGAAGGCCGAATTCGATGATGATTCACGAGGGTGAAGTAAGGACGAAGAGAGGAGGGAAAATGACTGAGTGAGAGAGGGGAACGCATGACTGAATACCCGTGAGAGATTAAAGTAAAGAGACTCAGAACCCGGGATATATCAGAGGGTTGACAGAACGAGATAGTACCTGATGCGAAGAGAGCCTACAAAGATCTCGGAATACAAAAAAAAGCGTAAGCAATCCGCGAGTGACAGCAAATTTATCGTTTCGTCAAAACTCTCGAGTATAACTTGTGACTGTGAGAGAGAGAAAGAGGTAGGTAGTCACATGAGTGACATGACGTCCAAGTTACACCTTCGTAATCAAAAATCCCCACTATTTTCCGTTCGGTCCCTGTCTAGACTCTCTCACTCTCGGACACTCTCTCGTCTTCTCTGATTGAGAGAGAAAAGAGTGCAGACTAGAGAGAGACACAAACATATTTTGATCGTTCGTTCGGGTCGAGAAAATGGGCAATTTCTAGGAGGAGAAAATGGAAGGAAAATGAATCATCCAAGGAGTCACTGCTTCTTCCTTTCTGGAGAAGAAGAGAGAGAGAAGGTCGAAGGAGATGAGAAGTGAGGATCAACCATGATGGGAGCGAATCAACCAATGACAAAATGGGTGTCCTTATCTGTCTTCAAACAGAATGAAGAATTACCTTCTTCAACGTCAAAATCAGCCCATTTGAGCACAAATCGGTGCGAATTTCGATATTTTTTCAAACAATATTGTCTACGATAGACAATTACGTGCCAATTTGCAGATAGTGAAGGGGGAACGATCATCTCTTCACTACTCTCTGCAATAACAGCACAATTGACGAAAATTGTTGTTATTTTGGCTTCGGGAGAACGAAGAAAGCGAAGAAATGGTCGGAGTCTTCCCCTTTCTCCCTCCCTCACTTTGACTATACGGTGATGAACACTTATACAAAACAGCCAAAGGGAACACAGAAGGGAAGAGAGGGGAAGAGAAGTTAGAGATGATGAGAGAGTAGGGGAAGTGAGAGAGGCAGACAACAGTAAATCATTCATAATCACGATGCATGCTCACAATAGAGCGTAGATTATCTTGAGCATGATCTACCGTAGTCAGACTACCGTTTCCGGAGGGAGATTCCAGTTGAGACTCAGAATGAAGAAGGGCATGCATGCATGAAACATTCCCGAAGAGGGACGGAAACGCGCAAAAAAACGGGGAAAGATGGATTGAATATCGAGGAAAGGGAAAGAGAGAAGAGAACGGGTGAAATGACGATTCTGATGAAGAAGAAGAAGGGAGTAAATTGACATGCTCCCCTCTTTCTTCCAGTCGTTTTTACTGCGAAAGAGAGGAAGAGGGGACACTTTTCATCTCAACTTCTTTCCCTTCGAGACTAGTAAATACTTCCTTGATTTGTCTCGAATATCCTCTAATTCCCAATAGATGCAAATCGAATTGGAAGCGTTCACAATCTGAAACTTCCTCGAATTTTAAATTGCGAAATTTAATTTGTCCGAAGTGCATTTGATTTCTCCCATTCGAATTGCACGAACATTCGAAGACGGGGCGAATTTGTGGCTGTGCCAAATCGGTTTATGGGGACTAACTTTCGGGGGCTCTAAACCGTTCTCTTTCTCCCATTTCGGCTCTCTCGAGTTTAGGGTCGTGCAAAAAAAGACTAAAGCAGTTTTGTTGAGCGACCAAAGTGGAACGAGAAGAGGAAGGGTTTATTGCATGAGAAGAAGGAAGAAGGAGGAAGAAAAGTTTGAGAATGAGAGGGGATCGGAAACCTTTCCCATCGTCACGATAATTCGAACATGTGCAGTTGCAATGGAAACTGCTGTGAAAGAGAGAGATCATGCATTGGAGATGTGAACAAGACTTCGAATAGAAGACGCCCCCATAGTTCGAAGTGGAACGAAACCGAGATGAATCTTCTGACAAAACCACGAGTATCTTCGTTCTAAGAAAGTGTGAAAGAAGGCCGAATCGTCAAGGGATCACTTTAATTCATCGTCTCAAGTCGACCAAACTAGAGATGAGAAAAGAGGGGAAGAAAGGAGGGGAAAGAAGAACGGGCGAAGACCCCAAAAAAGTGCGTGAATGTCAATAGGAACTGCCAATGTTTCCCTTTCTCACTTTTTGTAGACTCGTCAACGATTACAAGGAAAGAGAAGGGAAAGAGAGGGAGACTGGATTGACAGACGGCTACTATTCGTTGCCTTGCGGTTTGGGGACTCAGTTCATCATCGTAACATTGATCCTTGAGAGTTTTTGAACGGCTTGGAGGTCGATCTATTTCTCAAGCGGGGGTTGTTTTGGCTGTTACACTCCTTCTCTTCTTCGAGTTTACATCGAGATCATTCGGGAACATAAGCAGTCCATTGTCGTTATGAAGAAGAGAAGACGAATCACATCTGCTATTCAAAAGAAGGATCAAGGGAAACGAGATTCAGGGGTTTTCGAGATCTCTAGATGTACCTATGCTGAATTCGGATACATTGGAAGTGGATGCGATACTATTGATCGTGTAGTATCAAGTCTACTCATTGTCAGATAGTCTACTCAAAAATATTGTTTGGCTTCGACAACTAAGTGAAACTCATCCATTTTCAGTTCATCATCGCCCTCTTCATTGCAGTTTCGTGATCGATACCGTACCATTATCTAGCTCATCCCTTCCTTTTTCTTACTGCAGTAATATCCATTCTCACTCCCACATCTCCACCATCCATCCTCTCTTCACTCTCTTCACTTCCCATACTCTCTCATATTCTCTCACTTCTCTAATCTCTCTTTTCTCTCTCATTCTTTTTCCGTTCCTTCTCTTCTGCCGTCAAAGTGAAAGGCCAATCTTCGTTCATGCACGCAATTTGAACACTTTCAGGCAATCAAACTGGAGGGACAAAGATCTCGAACAGAAGAATGAAAGATACGGTAGATTACGGTAGAATTCGGTGCATCGACAAATTGAGTGAAGAATAATACACAACAACAAGAAGCGACGATGCATACACAATCCAGTGAGGGTGGAGAGAAACCCGCCAATTATATCCATGCAGTCATAGCTGGCCACTACACCTCAGAGTAGTAGCATGGGCTGATCAATACTCCTTCCCTTTACCGTACTCCTCCAATCGTGTAGAGACCCGTCGAATGGGCGCTGCGGCCTCCGCCCTTACGATATCCGCAGTGCCGGGAATTCAGTGGTCGATAATCACTTTAGACGCAGATCTCCGCATTCGACTAATGCGATTTGCCCCTTTGACTATGGCTACGGTAGGTGCACCGAAGTTGGCAATCGATAAGTGATTTTTAAGCTGATTCGCGAAGCGAAGAATGCATTGAGATCGTACAGGAGTACGGAGTGGCTGAATTCGGATACACTGGAGGTTAAGAGAACTGATTGATAGGTATGAATGAAGTGCTTTCAGATAGTTCTTCACGAGTCTCTTGATCTACTCGATCGAACTCGATTATCTCTTTGCCTCGCGAGAGCATTGTCGCACGCAGAATATTCGTAAGACTTCGTGAATTATTTTTTGCAATGATGTGAAGAATGAAATGCAGTATGTTTTTGTCGTTAATAATAATTATTCTTCCCAGAGCCCGTCTCTCCCTCCGCATCTCCGGTACAGATTGTTGTGTATTCATCGGAGGAGCGAAGGATGATGAGGTTGATAGATGACCTAGGGATGATGCAATCTCTTCATTCATCAGCCCCTCTCCTCCTTCTCACTACTTCCTCTTGGAGACAGTCGAATTCGTTTATCATTTGCTTCTCCCTCCGTGCATTCACTCCTGGAGAGGCGAGTATTTGATATATCAGGACGATGTTGAAAATGAAGGAACCATCTTCAGATGCATTCAGCGTGCGTACCCCGCCGGACTCCACTCCCTCCGATCCATTGACGAACACACTGATGAGGTAGACTGTAGAGACTATCGATCTACCGTATCCCATTCTACAGTATGCCCTGGTTGGAATGCCTTGGAGTTCATCAGGAGAATTGCGAGTGGATGCCGATCGATTGATGCTCGAGGTACGGTAGATACCGTACTCTTATCGATTGGTCGCAGATGACTCGCGTCCTCGCTCGCAATGGATGGAGACTACACTCACGATTCGGAAGACTGCTCATCTATTCATTTACTGGTTTGATCTTTGATCTCTGCGAAATGAGAGAGTGGATAATTCAGAGGCGGAAATCATCTCAAATCGTCGTCCAACCCTCACCGTTTCTCTTCTCTCACACAATCTCATCACATTCACTGGTCTACCACGAGCTCATCAGAAAGAGGTAAATGATGAGGGGAGTCTGAATTCCGTTTTTGCACCTCAAATAACGAGACTCTGAATGAATATACTCGTTCTTCATCCGTCACTTTCATTCTTCACTTACAAACTGAGCTTTGATTGGCTCAAGCTTGATTCGCAATGAATCATTCTCTCAATTGAACAGAGCACAGCCCCATTCCATATCCAGTTCGTTCCTTTTCGAGCCAAAACGGACGACCGCAAAAAATGGAGAGAGAAGGATCATTTCTCATTCCATTCCCTCCTCTTCTTAGCCCTCTCTTCATCTCTGCACTCTCCTCTTTCTCTCTACTCTCTCGTCTCTCTGCACTCTGCACTCTCATCATTCTGTGCACTCTCTTCCTTTATTCCAACTACGGATATCCATCAAGTATGCATTGGAATTGCTCTCGTCCGTGCTTGACAGACCTACCAGGGAGTAAATTGAGGGATCAACCACGGATTTATTGGCTAGGAGATTGGCCCAGCACAGGGAATGAGGAAGAGGAGGATATCAGAGGGACTCAGAATGGAATAAATTCATTCAGATAGATACGTCTCTTGGTTGCACTAACGAAGATCGATCGTGGATCGGAGAGACGTATCGAATTGTGCTGCCAGGTATTGTGAAAAGAAGTTTGAGATATTAGTGACATAGGTTGAAAAAAATGCTTCTTTCAATTTATCTCTTCGGTTCTTCATTTTTTAGTCATACGTTTGCTGAATGCAAGAACGGATGAAGCGATGAACATTGAAAAAAAGTGTCTGGTTCTACAGGTCGACCATGGCACGAGGGTCTCTCTTCGATCTCTCTTCGATCAGTAGTTATCGATCTCCTCTGTCGTCTATTCTCAACTCTAATTCGACTTCATTGGTTGCCCTCTCCCATCGCCCTTTCTCCCAATGGATTATTGTTCTCGGTAAGCAGGTCTACCTCAAGAAACCATCCAATCGATAATTGCAGTCTCCGGTAGATCAAAATCGTCCTAAAAAGAGAATAATGTGCGCTGCAGCTGTCTGGATTACAGATGATAATGAGGTACGAGATATTGGAAGAGATGGAAAATCGCAATTTCAATTCCAGATCAGTCTAACAAACTTTCCTTCGACAGTGAATGACTTGTTAGTGAGCACAGCCAGAAGACACTTTGGAATTATTCGATCTGATCGGTAAGATTTCGAACGCTGTAACTCAATCAATCGATATCGTAGCCCCTCCGTCACTCACTACCGTATCCGGGCTACCGTACTGTCATCAACTGTTCGAATGCACGCCCTGCTTACCGTATTCCTGAATGAATTGTCGTTGATTGGCTGGAGGTAGCGTATCATTTTCTACAAAAATAGACATATTTTTTGCAGACCAATGACTTCCCTTCAACTATTCGATCATTCTGATTCGGACCAAGTAAATGTAATATTCGTTCTTCCTGATGAATCACTCGTAAGGGAAAGAAGTGATAAGGAAAAGACGGATCAATGTAAAAGTTCATGTTGATAAAATTAATTGGCAAATACTACACCTTCTGTTGAAATAGACTGCAACTCATAAATTTCAAATCATACTGAATGGCACATTTATTCGCTTTGCGAATGCACAAAACAAGTGAGTACATAAATTACTAAGATCAGAGAATGGGAACAATTTGGTCGTAAAACATGTCAAATTAGTCTAGCATCCTGAGCAGGGAATCGGATACAGTAGAAAGAAAGCATCGATCGATCGTGAGAAAGGATTACTGTAACGGGTGAGTAGCACAGGCATACGATAAGGAAGGAGAGAGGGCAGGCATAACAACAATTGAAAAATTGATAACTCAAATTATTCCCGTACTGGTCAAAGAATTGCGTAACTTAGGAAAATGTTCACAATCATGGGCTGTGGTTAGAAAGAGATTCATTAGCAGGGATACCTATAGGATCAAATCCGAAACGATGAGGCAATCAATCGATATCCGGGTAGGAATCAAAGGGGGAAGGGACATTCACAACTCACGAGCGTACGGTAGATCGATATGGGGTCAGAGGCTATACAGTAGTCATGCAATCCTAGGCAATATTCAATATCTTTTCACTAACTTTGGTCACCGGCATTTAGAAGATAACTTGATTTGTGGTTGTTTTGAGCACTATAATTTGATGGGCACAACTAAGGGAAAGACGAGAATGAAGAATTTCACACGGTAGTTCTCTTACTCGTACGATACAATTCATGACTGTGACCACAATTCCCTCTCGTGATGAAGTTGAGCTCGTTGAAGAGTTGGACCGAACTCCTTCCTCTGAAAAAAAGACAGCTGCACATTTGATATCTCCACAGTTTTGACCATCTGCTGCATGCTTCTTCATGGATAAAAGATCATATTTCATACCTTGAAGAATCCGCACTTCCACAGTAGGAATACAAGCACGAGAAGGATGAGGAGACCAGCGAGGGCAGCTGCCGCGTATACCCACCAAGGAATGGGACGGGATTCGTCTAGAATTGAATATTGAAAGGAGATCAAGAATGAGAATCAATATGGTGTCATACAACAATACTAAAGTTTCAGTGGCTCTAATTTTCTGTATATCTTCAACCACATTCTCCCTTTTCCCAATCATCAATCTCCCTTTCACTCACCGATACTCGGTTTGTCTGGATACGCGAGAGTCTTCACTGCGATTTGATTGTTAGAAGGATCGTCGTCCAGACCCTGTAAAATATTGAGCTTATATAAATTGTAAAACGAGATGAATTGTAAAACATTCACACTTATATCGGCGAAATCGCTTGCAATGGGTTCTAAACCATATCTCTCTTAAAAATTGTAATATTTTAGCTTACCTGATTGATGTCGATTTCGATGGATCCAAGCGACAGAATCTCAACGTACTCAACATCGAAGTAGTCCTGCAATATTTCCGCTTCACACGATACTTTTAGAACATTTCGAAAATAGCAATCAAAGATCGTTCATCTCAGTTTCGATTGTTCTAACAATAAAGTCAACGAGAGTATCCACTCACCTCAACGAAAGTAGAATTCCATATTCTCGCTCTGAAGTCTATCACAGGAGCGGAATTCGCATCGATGTAATCGAGATGGCAGATTACTTCGAAGCAACGAGCAGAATGGGAACCGCAGCTCTGAATTGGATACATTTCTTACAATGTAAAATCGTCAATAAATCAAGATATGGAAAATTCTGAAACGGTAACTCACGATGGTGGTAACTTGCACATCGAATTCTCCCTCCTTTCTCGTCTCTGGTTTCACTCGATCGGAAGAGGGAGAACCAAAAGCGAATCGAGCAGCAAGAGGATCTTGAGAGGATGCAGCAGCGGATGGAGATGAATCCGCCGATCGCTGAAATTATTGATTTCATTGTCAAACTGCGCAATAATCTTTGGTGGTAATGCCACTGTCATAGCAGTAACGTCTTATCAAATCCAATGAAGTAACCTTGTTCCTTCCCGTCACAGGCTGCACCATCATAGTCGAGAATCGAGTGTTCCTTCTAATCGATTCCACCGGATTCACGTAATCCTCGGCGGGTACTGTAACATCAATCGATTAGATACCGTATTTCATTACCATACTAGATTCTTACCTTCGACAGTACACGGCTTGATGTCTACCGTACCATCGGTCTGATGAGTGGTTACGGTAGGAACGTCGAGAAGGTAAAGGGCCCATTTGCCCACTCGACGACCGGATGCCACTTGGTACGGCCAAAGGAACTGAAAAAAGATTCATCTCAATTGCGTGATTCTAGTTTCGAATTAACATCATGCACACCACAAAGCCTCTCAATTTGCTGATTTTCTTCATCGCCTAACAATAATAAAAATAGTGCAAACCTTTGCAGTCACATTCCTCACAGTCCATCGTCCTTTATTGTGAAGAGTGTAATTGTGTCTGACCATCGTTCCGATATCTTCCTCCAATTCCATCGCTGATTCACCTGCAATATTTCAATTAACACAGAACCATCTAATATAATATAAAATTATCACGAAGATCTCTTCGCTAGGTTCATTTTCATTTGAAAAAAATGTGTGTTTAAATTCAACCTCACCTTTGACATCTCCTCCGAATCTAATGAGAGGAGGATCCGATGCTCCAGTCAATTCCAATTCGGCCTTCTTGATTATTCGCAGATGCGCACGCCATTCGTTGTCTTCTGCAGAATTTCATAATTTTCCCAGGTACATTTGTGCATCACATTCAATTCAAGATAAGAATGATACTATTTCCACTACTAATATCAATTTATGTAATCATTAAAAAATAATATTTTACTTACCAGGATGGGTTTCTTCACTGGACGAATTGACCTTCGCCTCGAAAACAATTGGTCTTCCCACTGATTGTGATCGACCACGCACCAGTTTGAAGCGAATTGTGAATTGCAGCTGCAAGAGGGAATACCGTAATTCTTGATCATGATGATCGGGATACTGTGTCTACCGAACTCGCATCTAGATATGTCACATACCGTAGTCTCCTGGTTCATTGGATTTCCCAGCCGGACGTGCGTCATATTCTCGCCGTGAGTCTCCAGAATGAGAGCACCAGTCTGAAAAAATATTTGTAAATAAATGGATTAGAAAGGGGGAGACAGATGCTACTATGAGATTCAGAAATCTTGGGTAATTTTATCACTGATCTCTCACCTTTTTCTTATCTCCTCCTCTTCTCTCCAACGTCGGCAGTTCCAATTCCTCGGGGTCGTACGACAACCACAGTGCTGCACCGTATGCCTGCATCATCATATTTCATTGAATAATCGTTAATGTATATAAATAATCTTATGATAATGTCAAACATAGAAGAAAAAGAAATGAAAAATAGATATTGTATTCTCACCTTTTCTCCCTTGTTCTCCACGACGAAATCTACGTCCAGATGTTCCTTCTCTCCCACATTCAACACGTAGACATTGTCTTGTCTGCAAGGAGATTATCGATTGACCATGATCGTAATCACTAGCCGTTAATTAGTGAATCTCAATTTCTATGAATGATCTCTAGCAACTTACTGCGAGATTCCATCGAGAACTGCCTTCATCGATAGATCCGTCTGACACTTTTGATCCGATCCACACCGAGTGTTGAATGGAACCTGAGAGATATATCTTAATTCAAAATGGCCCAAATGATTTTAGTTTCATATGAACGATATTCCATAAGGAAACTGATGGCTAGGATTAGTACTTTCGCTTGGAGAAAAGAAACAAAATAAACGTACGGTGAACTCGTGACTGGAGTGAAGTCTGTCCAGCATAGGATACTGCTGTAGATCGGGAAGAGAACGACCCTGACGATGGAAATAATAGTATAAGACTAAATATGTCACGAATTTCTAATAATGAGACATAGGTTCAAATGTTGATAATTGAAATATATGACATACCTCTCTGACAATCTCTGGTTTCCTCTCATCAAGTAGTTTGGCTGAGAACTTCAACTTGAGGGGATTCAGCCAATCGGAAGATGCTTCATCACTCTGAACATCCATATTATTTACCATCATTGCCCGCTTTGCTACCGTAACTAATCAATGGATAACTAACCGGGATGAATATCGTATGATCATACTCGACTTTCCCCTTGTGTGCATTGCGGCCACACGCCCAAGTGTGAGAGATCCTATAGTGAATATCGATTAGCTACCCTAACCTCAGAATATTGTAAACCATCAATCTAAAATACCGTACTTGTCGCTGGGTGCAATAAGGGCTCGTCTCGGCACTTTTCCCTTTTCGAATTCGAGAACCTGAAATTATGTTTCTTTCAGGCTACAACAACCAACGGGGAAGCAAATGGCCAATGTATGAAATCGGTTCATCGAAAATAACCAAACGAATTGAGCACTATTAAACTACGAAATTTTAAGTAATAAGATACCTCAAGAGTACAAGTGAAGACGTTCTCGTTGAGATTGATCAATTTCGTCGATTCGCTGTGCTCAACTTCGATCGAAAGCTTCAGCTTGAAACTAAAATGACTCACTCATCCCTTTCTTCATTCGTACTATCAAACTAAGTTTTCTGGCTATCATTTTACAACTGACCAAGTCTGTGATTTGGACGGGCATCCACTCTTTCTGTCTATCTCAATGTATTCGCTGTCAGTCAGATGCTCAGCCTTCAGACGAATGACAGGACGAGAACGGAAAATCGCAACCTAAACAGAGTAATTCAGTTCATAAGGTGATCATAAAAAACACTCACCGTATCGGAAAGTGCGACTCCCACTGCCAGATCGGGATAACCATTGGAATCAACGTCTACTGCACCAGAAAGAGAGAAACCGAAGGCACGAAGACCAGAAAGAGAAAGGGAAGAGGCGGAGATTGTCTGCAACGAACGAATGGATTTAGAACATCACCAAGGATGAATTGAATGTTTCCAGATCAATTAATAAATGGTATGAGAAGTACCTGGACAGGTTTGATGCTGAATGTCTCTCTATTGGCTGCTCCATGATAGATGTAAACCACTCCCGCACCATCGTTAGCGAATGGAGCACCCACTGCGAAATCTACAAGGAAATTTAATTGATCTTCGGAAATATCAGGTATGGCAAATTAACAGGCATTTAGAATAGAGTCTACAGAATTTTAAAATAAATCGATGTGAATATCAATAAGAATAAGAATGCAAAATAAATACTGACCTTGGAATCCTCCCAAATCTCCGTCGAGATTTCCTAGTTTGGCGATCGAAATTCCAAATTGAGAGAGTAGATCAGACTTGCGAAGGACAATGGGTTCATCGAAGACAGATGATGAACGAAGATCCGATGGATCTCGGGATGCACCCTGAAATTATCCAGAATTTCACCGTATTCTAACTTCACGATTGTTCTACAGAAAGTAGTAATATATTAAGGAAAAAGTATTTTTACCTTAGCGTAGTAAACTCTAACTGTTCCTCCGAATACTCCTTCCTCGTCAGTATATCTCTCGAAGGGAGCAGAGACAAGAAGATCGTCGAAACTGAAATGGAATCATTATATGTTTATCTCAAACCGTTGCATGATTGGCAACCAAACTTTAATTTCACTAAGAAAATATAACTGTAAAATAAATTCAAATATTAAATCCCATTCTCACCCGTCATTGTTCAGATCGATGACTTCAATTGCATATCCGAATCCTGATCCCAACTGAGTTCCATTGAGCACGAATTGATCTTCAGTCATCAGAAGTCGCTTTGATTTCACCTTCTGAAAAGACAAAAGATCAATCTGTCACCAATAGGCTACTCATTCTTCAACTCTACGCCTTTGTGAGATCACTAGATCACTCAGTCCACCTGTTTCATAAAATCTATAAATAAATGAAACAGCATTTCGCCTGCTGTCGAACCTTTTCGAATGGTAGTACGACAACAGCTCCATGTTGCCCGTATCTCGTAGCTCCCGATACAATCGATTGTCTCTCCGAATCCTCGTGAGCGAATCCGAATCTGAGAAAATGAATTCATGATTCGAATTAAATAGAAATTATCCCAATCGCGATATTCTACGAAATCAGCACTACTCACCTTCCCATCTTGACAGAGTATCCCACATAATCGTGTGACCGGAATACCGTAGTCGACAGTAGTCTCTCCTCGTTCTTATCTGCAATTTGACACATTTTTCTTCACAATCGAGCATCACGGAAAAAAATCTATGCGATCGCTTAGTCACGATTGGTGTTTTTACTAGTTGTTTGCAAAAACAACACGATTGGATGTTGATGTGTCATCCTACTCACCATCGAACATCGTGTGTTTGACATCGGAAGTATCGAATAGATTCTTTGGCTGAGTCCTCGCATAGACTCCTCCCGTCCATTTTCTCGCTCCAACCAGACCAGTCACGAGATAATCCTGAATCAGAGAAAGGTTTTGCGGAAAAATCTTACTTTAAATGACACCGTACTGCAAAAACCTAGTGTTCTCCTGATCTTTAGAAACTCACATCATCAATGTATGAGGAATGTCCCTGCAGACACGCTGAGTATTCATTGTGTCTGCCTCTCGTCTCCAATCCTTCCGACTCACAAGAGACAATTTGATCGAGGAAGGAAAGGTCCGATCTGGAATTATTACGATGACTGGTGAGATGATAAAAGTATTCAGCGTTTCAAAAGCAGCGATATCACGGGTAAAATAGGGGAGAAGGCTCACTTGAGATGGTAGCAAGATCCGAAGACATACGCACTTTCGTTACTGAATGTCATCAACGGAGCACACACCTGCAAGCGTATTTTCAGATGTGGGCTATGTCTTACAGTACCGCTCAAAAGTTTGGAAGCAAAATTCAAAACCTCATAACTTTCTTTAAAATTGAGATAAATGCCCACGGTTTGGAGTGATCGAACGTAAAAGCATTGGGGAACAACTTCATGTGGTGAATTGGTCAAGCGTTTCTCATACTCATTCGCCGTACTTGTTTTGCCGAGGGGTGGTCGTTTTTATATTTTTGAACCTCTACGGATTATTGCTATCCTTTCATTCTTTCTGTAGTGATAGTAGTACCATTGGTGAATATGATCCACTATGGGAGCCGTTGAGCGCATTTCGCAACGAGCGAGGAAATTTATTTTTCGGCACCTCTAAAAATTCTTCAAAACCTCATAACTTCAGTCTAAATTGAGATACAGGTCTGAAATTTTGCAGGTACTATTAGACAGTGTTAGTGCACAATCCTGCCAAGTTTGAAGCAAATCGAACCACTGCAACGGAAATTCCAAAAATTTCGTAATTAGATTTTCAATGTCTTAAAAAACACCATTCCCGTGATGAGAAAAATCTGAAATCATGCACCAAAGAGAGGAATCTATTAGTGAATATGTGTGCGAAATTACAAAATGAGAGCCTCATTTTGGCGCATTTTAGGAAGTCATAATCGATGAGGTACAATAGAAGAATTCATGAAATTTTTCATATTTGGTTTATTCGAACATGACGAATGTGGTGAAGTTTTCGCTGAAATCATCGTGAAGTGTTTTCAGAAGACACAAAGAACACATTTGAAGGGAAAAAAATCGAAAAGAGCACTATTCTTCACGATTCTTCAATCGAGTAATAGAGCTTGTGCTGCATTTTAGTAAGTGTGTCACCTGCGATTATAACTTCCTAAAATGCGCCAAAATGAGGCTCTCATTTTGTAATTTCGCACACATATTCACTAATAGATTCCTCTCTTTGGTGCATGATTTCAGATTTTTCTCATCACGGGAATGGTGTTTTTTAAGACATTGAAAATCTAATTACGAAATTTTTGGAATTTCCGTTGCAGTGGTTCGATTTGCTTCAAACTTAGCAGGATTGTGCACTAACGCTTTCTAATAGTACCTGCAAAATTTCAGACCTGTATCTCAATTTAGACTGAAGTTATGAGGTTTTGAAGAATTTTTAGAGGTGCAGAAAAATAAATTTCCTCGCTCGTTGCGAAATGCGCTCAACGGCTCCCATAGTGGATCATATTCACCAATGGTACTACTATCGCTACAGAAAGAATGAAAGGATAGCAATAATCCGTAGAGGTTCAAAAATATAAAAACGACCACCCCTCGGCAAAACAAGTACGGCGAATGAGTATGAGAAACGCTTGACCAATTCACCACATGAAGTTGTTCCCCAATGCTTTTACGTTCGATCACTCCAAACCGTGGGCATTTATCTCAATTTTAAAGAAAGTTATGAGGTTTTGAATTTTGCTTCCAAACTTTTGAGCGGTACTGTACATACAGTTATCAGTTTTCTGCAAATATCAAATCCCTCAATTGGACGAAGTAACTCACAATGGCGGTTCCATTGTGTTTTCCTTGAGAGGCGACAGAAGCTCCGAATAGTTGATTGTTCTTGCCGAGATAGTATGCGGCACGACTACTCGATATCTGAAGAAATATCGATATTGCCATGCAAAGTAGGGAATCAACATATGAGTAAGTAAATGAATGAGAGATAAATCGTACCTGATCCGGTCGCTTATCGTAGGCTGACACATCCTCGTACTCTGATCGGACCTGAAATTATTATTTTTAATATGCAACTCACAAATGATACGTTTCACGACGATAGTCTGTAATTTGCACCAGTGCAACCATTTTAGAGATGATCAAAATACAATTGAATCATACCTGTTTGCAATCACTTCTGGAAGATGCGATAGGACAGGAGAATAGTGCTCCAGCATGACTCGTTCCCACTTGACCACTCTCACTTTTCGGAGCACCCACCAGGATTCTGAAATTAGAAATCTTAGAAGTTGACCTCTATTTCTATTTCAGCAACGCTCTTTTTCTTTACTGAGATCGCGTAACTACCCCTCTAAATTGTCCCATTTCTTCTTCTCAGACTAGAGGAATGACCCAATCCCCTTCAGTTGCTCTCATTCATTTCCTACAGGTGTCATCTCTCTCCCTCTTCTTTCTCCCATTGAATCATCCATCCATCCCTTCCCCTTCTCCGTTCCTCTCTCAAACTATCAATCAACACCTTCCCTTCTCCTTCTTCTATCTGAGTCAGCGGCGCCTCCCTAACAAAACATTTTCCTTTTTCCTCTCTCAGGAACGATAGACGCACTTTGGAATGTGGAAGAGGATCGATTCATACGAGAGAAATGATACGGAAAAAAGAAGCTTACACAGGTGTTTTTCCATTGAAATGTGACGCTACTGAGTAGCCAAAGTGTGCTCCACTAGGCCCTTTCTTGTAGATGGGACCATTTGTGTCGAGATTGAAGGCTTGTGATAGGGAGAATACACTGCATAACAAGAGGAGAGACGATCGTAACCTGCAATCAGTCATTCTACAATGAAACTGAAGACGAAATAACCGCAGGAATCATGGTTGGTCACAAAACATGAAATAGTACCTCCTCCGTCGCTCCATTCCAATGCGGGGCGACTTATGTCGTGTGCTGGCAAGCACAGGGAACCCTTCTGATCTGTAATTAACAATATTTAACCGAGAAAACGCGCTGAAACAAGCAATTTCGCGAAACAACAGAGGAACAAATCAATATCGATTCGAGTACAGTAATCGAATTTCGAAATTTATGATATGATCGGACTAGAAAATTACTACCGTAATTTCATTATTTTTCATTTATTTTCAAATTCAATTTCTATATAAATTCAACTTCTGCGTTTTTTTTGTTTCAAACTCTTGCATAGGACAGATAAAAAGTGGGCGAAACTCTACACTGGAAGGAAAAGAAAAGGAGAAAGTGCGGGATTCGAAGAGAAGAAAATACGACTAAAAACACGCGAACATCATGCATTTTATGAGAGAGCGGGCACGGGAATAGCCCCCATTGAGAGGGATTCACTGGGAGAGGACGGAGAGAGAGAGGATTCTGTCTTCTTTGTACTATAGAGAATACCCCTCTCGAAAAAGGGCAACATTCACTAGGGGCTAGGAAAGAGAGAGGAATGAAAAGGGAGCAAATCAGTGGGTGAAAGTGGCAACAACTAAACGAGCTTAGTCATGGAAGAGTGTAAGCTAGCTAGTCACTGATCGACCTGTCTGTCTCTCTCTTCACTCTCTTCACTCTCTCCACAGTACATGCACCATTTGACCAGACTCTCTCCTTCTCCCTAGGTACTCCTCTCCCTCCCTCCCTTCCCTCTCTCCCTCAATCGATCAATACAGTGTGCATACAGTGCTAGCCACAAGCTGTCTTCCACTTGAATCCCATCCAATTTGCATATGGACAAGCCTCTTCTCTTCATTTCTTCATCCATACCATTTCACCCCCCTCTCTCTCACTCTTACAATCTGCTCTCTTTTCTCCCATTCCATCTCTTTTCCCGTCATTTCACACTTTTATCTGTATCATAATCTCGATTTCGATCAAGCTTCTTCCTCCTATCTCTCAATCCCTGCACCCCTTCCTTCTCTCATTCTTCCCCTTGGGACACTCGGGGGTGCTAAAGAGATGCCCTCTGTTGAATGGCAGCGCTCCTTATGGATTGTGAGTGGTGGTGTGAGTGAGTGGTGTGCCAGCTGGTCGACGCCTCAGATTCGTCGCTTGTTACATTTTGGACAGGACTACTAGAGAGAAAGGGACCTCGCAACGTGGGCACAGGAAAAGCGATTACGCGTTGAAATATTCACGAAGAGGAAGGAGAAGGACGACGAAAGTGTGAAGTGGGAGGTCAAAGGGAAAGATCAAAGAACAAGGAGAAAAGAAGAATAGGAAGATGGATACTACAGTAATCAATCGACAGAAGGAATAGAGATGGAAGGAGAAGGTTATTTGGAGAGGAAGGAAGGAAGGAAAGGGAGAATAGGAGATGAGAGAGTGATTAATTGAGAGTTGAACACCATTTCAAGGCAATATCATCCATTACAATCGAAGTGAATGGATATTCGAGTAATGAGGAGGAAGACGACTTCAAAGGGAGAAGAAAATGAACCACCACAATGGAAACCTAATGGAAGGTTGTGAATGGATGAGAGAGTACAGGAAATGAAGAGAGCAGCAGAGAAGATGAGAGAGTGTGTGAAAATGAGAGAGTAGAATGGGATGAGACCCTGATTGTGGAGTTGCCTGATTAATCAATCTATCTCCTCGCCCACGTTGGAAGATGGTATCACATGGAGATGAGAGTGAAGAGAGTTTGAAGAGAATGAAGAGAGAAAGAGAATGAATAAGAGAGTATGAAGAATGAAGAGATTGAATACAGATAAAAGAGTCCCGATCGATATGATAAGGATTCGCCCCTGAGTCATTTGAAGAGGAACGATTGAGAGAAGGAAGAATAGAGGAGGATTATCACTATATAATGAATCAGAGATGATGAGAGAGTATGGGCAATGAAGAGAATGAGAGAAGGGAAGAAGGTGTTGCAAATAGCCATCACTGTGGCTACAAGGGGGGATCACTAGAGGACCCTTCTCTCTTCTTCTCTCTCTAATCCCCCGCTGACTTCTCTACAAAAAGCAGCTTGGAAGTAGGTCACAAAGAACAGCTCTGAAGGGAGAGAGAGAGGGAGAGGGGGGAGGGAGGGAAGGGTAGATCAGATTCACGTAATGAATACTCGACCTTGTCGCGATGGCACTGAGATGGAAAGGGAGAGAGGGGACGAGAGAGAAGGGGAATGAAGAGAGAGGGGATGAAATTGGAGACGTCGTCCTCTTCTCTGGAGGACTCTTCGTGTACACACATACACTTCAATCAGAGGGGAAAGAGAAATGGAAACTGTTTCAAGTGGAAAAACGAGCAAGAATGGCTGACACTTTGATCGAAACATCACTCTCATCTTTTTGTGCAAGACTGAAGATGAGTCATGGAGGTATTGCAACTGATGAGATCGAGAGAGGGAAGGGAGGGGAGGAGGGGAGGGAAGAGAGTGTAGCGGTCAAGTGAGAGACCACCTGGCTACACACTTGAAAGCGATCTGACCCCTACTAATTGATTAATTAATGATACCCCCATCCACCTGGACTCTCTCCATTCCACACACTATCTCGCCCAATGAGAGAGTATTGCCCTCGAAGAGAGACAATGGCTCGTTTATCACCCATAAAGGTAAGAGCCCGTGGTAAATGGCAGAACGACGCACACACAATGGAGAAATCGTCGTAGTATAACCAGAACGGAATTAGGAAAGGGCAGAAACGCATGAGTGCACGCACTGGCGGGTCGCACACACCCAGATTAGGGGGTGGTCGGAAGGACGTATGGGGGTAATTTACGATAGGGGCAAATGAGGGAGGAGGAAGGGAGGGTTATAGGATCCTCATCCTGAGCCAATATGAGGAATTGGAGTAGGGATGGGGAGGGAAGGGTAGTTCCAGAGGGGGTGGTACAGATTCGCCCGTGACTTCGTTCTCCTTCTTTGTTTACTTCACACCCGCACAACTAGTCAACCGAACGGAGCGGGTCACTTTCAATCGAAGAGATTGCTTACAGAAGAGAAGAGAGAAGGGGGGAAGAAAGGAAGGAACTGAACTCCCTTTAGAGTAGGACGGACAAAGTGAAGAATTCATCTCTTGATTTATTATGCTCTCTCTCACGTAACAGTCACGAGAGAATACACGAGATGAAGAGGCGGGTTCTTCATTCTGATACTACTTCAACCTGATTCAGAGGAAAGAAAACGGACGATTTCCTCCGATTTCACGGCATTTTCTACTAGAAGTGTGGAACAAGACTGGGGATAGATCATTCGGGTGTCATCCACTATTCCACATGAGAGAGGGAGAAGGACAAGAGAGAGAAGGATGGACATCAAGGGACTTCCAGTGACAGCTTCATCATATGAAGATGTAGAGAGAGTTGTGACAGCCTGGGAGAGAGGATGAGGGAGGATAGTGACCTATCGGAACCATCGGATATTGTAGAGGGAAGTGTAACAACCATGCATAAGAACGCTACTTTTCTAATGCAGAAAACCGTTGGAAGTAACTTGAGAAGAGACTTTCTTGTAAGGGATCCAAAGAATAAGACTGTTCTACTCTTGCACAGTTCATTGCTTCCAGATGCGTTGACTATACATTCCGATGGGGGACAATGGAAAGAGAGAAGAAGAGAAGAGAGATGAGTAGCCAACACTCCATCAATCAAGGGAATGAATCAAGGAAGAAGAAGGAAGAGGAGGGGAGGAGAACGGAAGGACCAAGACTCCATGGGAAAAGGACGATGCAAACATGGAGGAATTAGAATAGGGTGGTCTGGATGAAGAATTCGATCTTCATTTCGAGTACTCTCGCGTCACTTTAGAATGAGGAAGAACATGAGGAACGAAGAGATGGATTCTTTACAGTTCTATATTAGATAGACGCGAGTAGGTGTGATGGGATTACGGTAGATGAATTCGGTAAGGCGGTGGATAGGTCACTGTGGTGATCTCGCGTGCCCCTCTCTCATCAATGAGAGAAAGACACGAGAGGTCTTGCAAATAGCACGGTGTTTGTACATAGAGAGAGACAGAAGCTGGGAGAGATGAGAGGGAAAGAAGGAGAAGGGAAGGAAGAGAGGGGAGGGGAGACAAGGGAAGTATCACTGATTATTATTCCATGAAGAGATCTTCTTTTTGTCAACAATTTCTTTTCACATGTTCTGATTTCTTCAAAATAACGATATTTTTATACAGAAGAAACAAATGCAATAACTTAATTTCGATAATTGATATCACTGCTGGAAACTCTTTCCATATCTGTCTCTTATCTCGAATGCAGCCTTCTTCGGATCTCTCTGACGAGTGAAGATTCCCTTGTGATTACCAACCACTCGAGTCTGATCTGAATAGGATTGATCTTTGATCTCTGACCGACTTTTTCGGATTAAACTGTGGGAGTTGAAACCGAACATCAATCTCTTCACTTACCCATTGCAGTCATGAAATCGGCGAATACCCACACCATCTCTCCCGTTATCACTTTCTCTTCTCTCAATCTATCGAGTGCTGCCCATGTGCTATGATACAGATCAGTCTGATACTCCTCAGTGAATACGAACGATGGATCCTGAGGGGAAGATGAAGAGTACGGTAGGAGAAGGATACGATACCTTGTGAAGGCCGGGAATCGATTCTGCACCGTATTCTGTGATTAGCATCGCTTTGCCGAAGCGCTGCTTCCACGTTATGAAATCCTGATAAGAAATGATTCAGATAATGCAGACATGTAAAAATTGGTGTGTTTCTGACATTGTAGAGACTGTGCTCAATCTGCTCGAGTCTTCCAATGTCAATGTACCATCCATAATATCGATTGACGCAAATCACATCGAATAGATCAGCCTGAAGATCGATTATCGATTGACCCTCACCATCTACCGTATACCGTGTAATCGTTGTAGGACTGGGAAGGACCGTACACAGCAGTAACTGGAATTCCCTGCACATTGAGCGATCGAGCTCGTTCCACCACTTGCCTGTGAAATAATCGATAATTCAGGCTACAGTAGGATACCGTACTCGAAATATTTGCGGGTCTCGGGACGATAAGTCTGCGGCTCGTTAGTCATCGACCTGAGATCAATAATTGATAGGTTGATCTTTGATCTTCTACCAACCACATGAAGATGGAGGGATGATTTCTATCACGAAGAATCATTTCTTCAGCCATTTTCGCGTGTACTTCTGCATTTGCATTGGAGAAAGACCTGAGATTGTGATAATCTATCCCTTTCCTCATCCCTTCCCTCACTTCAATCCAACAGCCGGAGTCTCGATAATCACTGCAATTCCTCTTCGATCTCCTTCGTAGATTCTCTCTTCAGCGTAAGGATAGTGACTCGTTCTGAAATGATCTTTGATCTTTAGGTACCGTTAACGTCAGTACCTATAGCAGTTTGCATTGGTCCATTCTAGCAAATTGAGATCCTTCGTCATAAGTACGGAGTCGAATGCGCGTCCTCTAATCTGAAAACATCACTTTCCATTGAATCGTCGAAAAAGTTCTCCAGCTCTCATTTAATTTTAATCTAACAAAACGAATAGATTGTCCATTACATCAGCTTCCTCATGCATTCCGAATCCTTGGCAATAGAATGGTTTCCCATTCCAGTAGATCTTCTCATCATCAAAAGTGACAGAACGGAATCCGAACGTCGTCCGGAATTCATCAATAATAGATCCACCGTTACCGTACACTCGAGCCTGTGACAATCAATGAGATCAGTTCTCGATCCATCTCATCTACCGTAAACGTGTACAGATTCGGATCTCCCAATCCTCTCGGCCACCACAATTTCGCGTCCTCGATTTTAGCAGTGCCAGTCAATTTGTCGTTCGAGTAGATGGAATCTCCTGAATTCTTCCCTTCCCATCTCTGATATCTCTCCTTCCCTACCATTCTCGTCAGTGACGTCAACATGAATGCTTTCGTATCCGGCATTGCCCACCAATCCGAAGGAGTAGGTGAGGGAACCTGAACAGGAACAAGAATCTTTTTCTTTCTGTTCATCGACTCGCCATTTGCCTGTGCATTAACCAAGAAGTCCTCAATGTAGAGATTAGGACGGAATAGCAATCGAACGGGACGAAGAATTCCAGCATAATGGAAGAAATCAAAATTTCCCTTCATGTTGAAGAATCCTGGTGGGTACCTATCCACCTGAACAGCCTTCTCTGAATCAGGGATCAAAGATCAACTCGCCTCCACTCCGGAAATATTATCCTTTTGGACCATGTAATTGAAGTCTGCGTTGGGCACAGTCTGCCAACTGATTGTGTTGTTCAGAGCGACTGTGAATCGATTCTCCGTTCCTGAGATTACGGTAGTATACGATACTCAATGGATCGATAACTGACTAACCAAACTGAATCTGCTTCGTGACTTCCAGTTCGAAAGGAATATGACCGCCTACGTGCCTACCGACTTCGATCGAATTGACATACTACAATAAAGATTATTTCCTTGAAGAGTACGGTATCTACCGTACCACAATCGAGTAGTAGTTTGCACTGTCGATTCGAAGGAAGATCCGTTGATCGGAATGACGACTTGAGATTGTTTCCTTCCTCTGATACCATACCCATCCCACATGATCTCTCAATGATGCATCTCCCAAATCATTGAAGGCCGATGGAACGGGCATTACGGTTGCATTCTGATATCGATTGAGTTGATTGGATTACGGTAGATGAACTTGCCTCGAATCGAGAAAGATCCTTATTGAACCATTCCTGATTCAGTCCAATATCAACGCCATTATGGGTATCTCGAACGAAAGACCAAAGGCCGTTGAGAGATCGAACTTCGCGAGTCTCTGTTTCCTGTATTGCAAGAGTTTTTTTGTATGTTTCAAAGGATGTTGTTACCTGTACTGGTTGCATTGATAAGCAAGAAGGAAGAAATAGTAGAACAAAAGGAAGCATCGTTTTCTTCAATGCTGGAAAGTGTAAAATTTGAAGTTGAATACGGCGGCGGGAGAAGAGACAATAAGACAAGCGACTGTCAGGATAGTACGATGCTTATTGTGAAGTGTATGATACTATCTACTCGTGTCGATAAGACTGCCAACGAAAAGAAGAGTGAAGAGGAAATTCCCAGTGTAAACATTGCAGCGATTCTGATAAATCACAACATGTTTGCCTTTCTGTTGCAATTGCAATGATCTGATTCGTAATGTGAGGGGTGGATAATCTTGAGAGAAGGGATGTATTATGATTTAAAATATATTTAATCCGGTTGTATAGCTGGCGTGCAAATGTTAGTAGTTCGTGTTGAAGATGTGTTATATAAATGAGGGGTGCGTAATACCCTCGGAAACGCGAGATAAAACAATAAAAGATAGAGATTATAGAATGCAATTGTAGCCACAAATGGCCAGAATGCAGATGTATCACGTTCCCAATGTCCATAGGAGAGCCTGAAATTCATCTCGACTTTTGAGAAGTTATCATTATTTTTTGCAATATCCACGAACAACTCAGAAAGAAATTCGTTCTTCCGTGAAGACCGAAAAATTATGAGACAAAAAAAGTCAAAATTGATAATTGAATTCCTATTTTTTTTCGCTCACCTCACGATGAGAAGAATAACGATCATAATGTGAGGTGCAAGATAATTCGACATGCGATGTGATTAGAAAGAGAAGAGCCAAGATCGAATGAAAGAAGAGAGCTTGTTTTGCCGTCTGTTAGGTTCGATTTTCAAATTAGAGAAGTATGTTGTATCCGAATTCAAGGCATTTTTCTGAAAGAAATTTTAAAAAAAAATAAAATAAATTTGGACTTCAGCACGACTCTTCAAATATCTTCCCTCGTAGCGAAGACACTCAAAGTTGGTATCTCAATGGATAATAAAATCAGCTAACTCACGAAAAATGCACATCGGGCAGTTGTCCACAATGTGATTGCAATGTTAGAAATCATTAGAAGTTCCCAGAAAATTATGAAGATGTGCAGATGGTTGAAGAAATACAATCAGTGATTTTTATTTTATTTTATCTATACTTACTTTGAACAATAAATTATTTTCTTGAAGTTGTGCATACCATTTTGTTGATCCGTTATTCCAATCGTACTATTTGAGAAATTAACAAACATTTCAAACGAATGATGTTACTGCAACGAAGAGATGAACCCAACTATCTACAGAATAGTAAACGAATAAACATGGCTTATCATAAAAAAGCTACTGGATAACAGAGATCGAAAGTTGCAAGTTGCGATTCGCAATGCGAATATACTTTTAAGTCGGATAAAATTCTGAAGTTGAAGCGCGTTTAGATATTTTGAAGAGTGAGTAAATCTCTATCCTATCTATTATTTGTGCAGCATTTACAATTAAACCAAAGAACTAAAATATTTCTATTTCGGGAGTTCTACCCAAATTGCACTCTCAGAGTGGTTGCTATGCGATAGACCTGCACCCGCCTCTATGGTCTCTCACTCCCTGACCTCCCCCTCCCCTTCCTATCCTTCTCACGCAACAGAAAATTGTAGTTCTTAATTGTCGATAGCGTGAATGGAAAATTCTTAGTATCTCAGAGTTTGTATTGCTGCAGACATCATCATCAATATTCGGAGAGAAGTTTATGAACTTTGCGCAAGATGAAGTAAGAAGAGCAATGGCAACATAATGGAAGTGAGAAGACTACATGAAGAGAAGAGACGACCCATATTTTTATTTCGATTCAGTTTGCTTTATCTTCGAACAAAGTAGTAACTTTCTCCTGTCTCAATCCCATGTGATTCATTCCATTCAAATAACAACGTTCACTTTATTCGATTCGTAATGATCTTCTCTGAATCAGTGATACAATGAGGGGGCGGAGCATAGATCTAGTCCACTCACGACTTCACTCCTCAACAACGGGAATCTGAGGGAAGGAAGGGAAGGGGAGAGGGGAAGGAAAGGGAAGGGGGGGGGGTGCGACTACAACAATATCTGGAGGCATCGGGTGTGTAATACAAATATTAAAACGATCCTTCTTATTAATAAAGGTTGCTTAGTTTAATCGGGGATAGGGAATGGAAGGGGGGATAGGGAAGGATGGCAAACCCCGAAGGGACGACAGAGTCGTTAACCATACGAGAGACAATGGGAACCAGTCGGAGACCAGTGGGGGAGATAGGGAAGTTAAGGCCAGTATGATAAAAAGAGGAACGGGGTATACGGTAGTAACACCGCTTCGAAGGAATACGGTAGTGATGGGGGGATATTACATGAAACGGGACGGGAGAATCGTGGGAAGGACGACGATATAGTTCACAATATAAAATGGATCGAATAGGGGGTCGGAATGAACAGCTCGAGGAATGTCACGGATACTTTTTTTTGTTCTTTTTCTATACAGTGGAAAAGGGGTCTTACAAGAGTGGAAAACTAATACTCAAGAAAGAGGGAGACTACTCTTTTTATTGTGTTTTTCTCTTTTCTCATCTACTCGGGGTCATTCTCCAGGAATCGAAACTAATATAGAGAAAGTGAGTGAGAAAAATGGTGCGATTGTGTCTGTGTGGGAAAATATAAAAGAATCACTATCAAGAGAGAGAAATGGGTGCAATTGCGGTCCCGCCGCGAGAGAGAGAGATTACTGTAGTGTGGAAGGCAAAATGGGCGGGGCTTGACCGTTCCGTGCGCGCGACTCGATCAGTAGGGCAACGTACTGAGACAGCCTTTTCACTATGTACACGGAAGAGGGCGGGGAATGAGAAGATGAAACGGGCGCGATTAATCGACTCGATCAGTAGGGGCAGTTACTGAGACAGTCGCAAGTCTTAGCACACGATCAACACTCACAATGGGGGAAGGGGAAGGGGAACCATCTAGGCAGGGGATCTTACTGTATACAATGGGATGGGATGTAGTGTGTGGTGTAGAAGGGAGGGAGGGGAAGGGATACGGTAGGGAGCAAGATCTAATGAGCTGCACCCACACGTCTCTTCTTATTGCGTGCTCCTCCTCGTCTTCTCTCCTTGGCTGCTCCTGCTGCAGAGTTCGGTCGACGGGGATGCTGCTGGGCTGCAGCTGCAGCTGCTGCAGCAGCCACCTTCGTCTTCTGATGGTGCAGATGGTGGAGGGTCTTGGCTGCAACTGCTGCTGCCGACAACTTCTTAGGGATGTCAGGAGAGGGAACCACGTGAGAACGAACATCTGAAAGGAGCAGCATGAAGAAGCGAATAGAACTTCGACATATATTGTATCGTTAAACACTTTTCTTCTATGAAAACATTTCGATGGCAAGATTTATAAATTCATTAATTTCAAAAATGCGTACCACGTCTATCCTCCTCCTCATCGCTATCGTCGGGAGTGAGCAGCAGAGGAGCGTACGGATTTCTGAAATGACATTCAGTAAATTAGAAAACACTACACATAATCGCCTAGAGGTATAAGAAGACCGTAAAATCGTAAACCGTATTTTTGCATCACAATAATTCATGGTCACCTGTGTCCGTAGTCTGCAGCAGTGGCGGGAAGGAGGGCTGAGACCGATTCACGAACCGATATCAGAGATGACGGCTCCGTCTGCAATGGGAGACTATTACTCTCCATCACCGCATTAAATTACCCACCCCCTCCCCCCTTCAGTGTCTCTACTCACCTTCATCATTCCACAGATGGTATGGGTGGCCTGGAGCCAATGATGGGGGACGAGTCTCTCCAGATAGAGAGAGACAACGGCGAGAGCGAGAGATGATGCACGATACTCACGCATTGTCACACCTGCAACGACGGAAGATGTTGAATTCATCTCAGAAATAAGTATATGAGAGCCCTACCGTAACCCCCTCCCTTTCCAATACTCACCTCTAACGAGAACAGCCTCGATGGAAGGTCGAAGATAGGGTAGCATCCATTGATATCCGAGGAGTTGCAATTGAGCAGAAGCAAATCTCTCCACTGATGGAAGAAGCGCATCCCACTCCAATACATCTGCAACGAACCACCAATTATTGTTTGCAATTCTCATATTTGTGTTTTAGAAACGTTTCAAATAAATATTACTCACCCAGGACGACCAATTCCATCCTTCTCAACTCGTTGGGCGAATACTCCAATCCCAGTAGGTCAAGGAACGTCTCGGGGGTCCTGAAGGGAAGATATATTAGTTACCGTATTCAATCGATCTACCGTAATCCCTCTTCATCAACCGTATCCCCTTTCACTTACTCGTCTCCCTCCTCACACAGCTTACGCGCGATGTACAGCGCCGCCGTCGCCACGCAGTTAGCCATTCTGAGAATTATCCATTGATTATTGATTGAATTTCCATTTTTAATCGATTCCCCGCTTTTCATCATGTTTCAATTGGAATCGCCCTCCTCCCAATCCGATCACTCAAAATGTTAATGATCCATGCAGATTATTGCAACGTTGTCCGATCACAATTCACCGACTCGTGACTCCATCCTCTTCCCTTCTGACCCCATGACCTGCACCCTCTTCCTCCCCTTCCTCCTTCTCCCTCTCAATCAGACTACAACAATGATCATTCCCTTCTATCAATACATCCCACTCAGCTGACCCCTTCTCCCTTCACTTACGATTGAATGACGTACTATCCCACCCTTCCAGTCACATGCCTTCTATTGATGGGAATAAACATGATCCGAAAGTGGATGGAATCATTCCGATTCTTCATTCTCTTCCCTCGTGACTGCATAGATACTCCTTCCCCTGACTCAGTCCTCCTTCCTTCCCTCTCCTTCCCCACAGTGCACTCCAGTCACCACCTCCCGTCCTTCCACTTTTCTCACAGAGTGCACTGTCAAATTTGTCCATCACCCAAACAAGCGAGAGAAAGAAAGGGGCATCGCAATTATCGACACAACGGAAAGGCCAACAATGATATTCCCTGTCGACTCAATTCGACCTTTCGTCAGTCATTTCGCCATAAGCCCTAAAATCCCTTAAAGCCGTTCCCTCGTAAACTCAAAGCAAAGAGTACTCTCACAAACTGCACACTTGCTCAAAGTACACTTTCCATCTCTTCCTCCATCTCTCTTCCTCTTCTTCTCTTGATCTGTCCACGACACTCTTCCCTCCCTCACTGCCACAGTTGCCTGCAGGGAGAGGAGAAAAGAGACACTTTGTCCTTCCATCCCCTCTCTCTACTAGAGTGTTACTCTGATCATGCCCATTGGAACACCCCCTCATCCCTCAATGATCTTTACAGATTGACAACACAATCACTCATCGATGACTTCATCATCTTCCATCGTTTCAAACGAGCTTTTCGTCGACAGACACATTCACCCTTCTCCCCTCTCCTTCTATTGTGCCCTGAGGGTGCATTGAATTCCCATCTCTGTCTCTGACAGTCTCCTCTTTGCCTATCAGCTGCCGTCTTCTCTATCAGTGTCATCTCTCTTATCAGTGCCATTGATTGCGAGACAAACGAGAGACATGGCGAGGAAAGGGATGAACCCTTTCTTATCGAGTTCTCCGTCCACTCAACGACACAAACACACACCATGAGCAGGCACGTACGAACAAGAATCACTCCTAATCACACCCATCAGAAAAATGCAATCCCCCTTGGAAGATGGGATAAAGCGGGTGGAGCATAACTACAGTACCGCTCAAAAGTTTGGAAGCAAAATTCAAAACCTCATAACTTTCTTTAAAATTGAGATAAATGCCCACGGTTTGGAGTGATCGAACGTAAAAGCATTGGGGAACAACTTCATGTGGTGAATTGGTCAAGCGTTTCTCATACTCATTCGCCGTACTTGTTTTGCCGAGGGGTGGTCGTTTTTATATTTTTGAACCTCTACGGATTATTGCTATCCTTTCATTCTTTCTGTAGTGATAGTAGTACCATTGGTGAATATGATCCACTATGGGAGCCGTTGAGCGCATTTCGCAACGAGCGAGGAAATTTATTTTTCGGCACCTCTAAAAATTCTTCAAAACCTCATAACTTCAGTCTAAATTGAGATACAGGTCTGAAATTTTGCAGGTACTATTAGACAGTGTTAGTGCACAATCCTGCCAAGTTTGAAGCAAATCGAACCACTGCAACGGAAATTCCAAAAATTTCGTAATTAGATTTTCAATGTCTTAAAAAA
>LS487535.1:102518-141742 GCA_900490705.1 Pristionchus arcanus
TCTACCGTACCTCCGGCAAGCTCCGCGACGCCGCCGCGTTTCCGCCCAGTCGCATCGCACGCTCCTCCTCGCGATCCCTGCAAGAGGCAATCAATCGATAACTGACTACCGTACTCCTCTACCGTACCTGAGAGTGGACAGCAGTCGTGCAGCAGGAGAGGCTGCAGTGGCTGCATGAGGGGCGTCAGAGGAAGAAGGAACGATGGGAAGGGTAGGGGCCATCTCTCCGTGTCTCGACGAAAGATCGAAGGGGAAGAGACGAGGGAAGAATGAGTCCGAGCGAGTCGGGAGCTGCCTGCAATTGAGGAATGGTTATGTACTGAACAGACCAGCGAAACAGTAACTTCAGAGGAAGGAAAGAAGTCGAGTCATAACATGAAAGGAAGCGTAGATAAAAGAGAACAGAAGGGGCGGGACTTCTCCTTATCACGAGTCTCCTTTATCTACTGGGGCTTTAGAGACTGAGAGGAGGAAGGATTCCGAGAGAGACTTCAAGGTATGAGAATGGTGTGACTACAACGAGCAATCTATGATCATTCCACTATAATTTCCATTTGAGTATATCCGCCAATGAATCACAGTCACACTCAAGGGGGGAAATACCAATCAAATGGAGAGTACGATTGAGTAAATTGAAGGATTGAAGAGAGGAAGAAGCAGAATGATGAATGGAATGCCTCTTCCTTCCATGGAATGGAATCGGCCTCTCAATTGGATATCCTCTCTCGGTCTGACTGAGAGGAGAAAGAACAAAGAATGGAGATACATCCCCATTTCCATCTGAACGAGAAAGAAGGGAAATGGAATAGGATGAAGCTCATCTCAGACAGTGAATTATCGAGAGGAGAAGGGAGAAGGGGAGTGACTTGCATGGAGAGACGAGATTCTCATCTCTACCATCTCTAATGAACCCAATACGAGTCCTTTCACACTGAAAAGAGAGGGAATCAGATTGCCGAGCTAGGAATAGAATCAGCCGTCTCTCTCAAATTACTTTAATATGCATTTCACACGGGCGATACTTCGCTGTACGTGAGATTACAAGGTTTCCCAATCAGAAATGGAATCTAAATGTCTTCTACTTCTTCTTCTCTCCCCGCATAACTAACGACATCTTGGATTAGAGATTCAGAATACATAACGAAGTTGGCGGAATCGAATATCCAAAGTTGTGAGGAAGAAAGTTAGGAAATATGAGGGACAGAGAAACGGAAGGTTCTCTAACCGAGACTGTCGATGTGTCGAGAAAACAGGATACGGAAAGGGAGAATAAGAGGAAAGGAAACTGTCACATGGTCATAACAACGACTCAATTCATAGAGGAAATGAGTTATCGAGAATCGAGAAGAGAAATAGAGAGAGATAATCAGAACCACGAGGGGCAGATGAAAAGTACTTGAGAGAGAGATAAGTGATTACTGATTATCACTCTAATTAGTTCCGAGTACGAAGGAGGGAGGGGGAGATGCGGGGGTGGTAAACACTTACTAATCAGAGATGAGTGATTACTCATAGAAAAAGATTCAAGGAAGTATCGCAATATGGAAGGAAAGAAACGAAAGAAGGGAAGGAAAGGAAGGAAATAAACCCTTCATTCCGCTATAGAACCTTCATGCGCAGGCTTCTTCATTAGAGCGTGCTATCGAATTGGAAAAATATGGAGAGAGGAAGGAAGAAGAGGGGAAGCGAAGAGGAGAGGAAAGAGTGGACGAGGGGGGGAGGAAGGGAAATGGCGAGTTGAGGTGAGATGTATTGTCCATAGAGCACAGTCTGGTGAGAGGGTGCAGTGATGAGAAGAAGAAGAGGGGGAAGGTCGTCGAGGAACGAACCTTCCCCCAATGCATAAACTGTGATCTATCACGCTACTCCCAAAGGAGAGAAGAGAGATGGAGAGGGAAGAGAGATACAGTGAGGGAATGGACAGTGCCAAGGGGTGAGAGTGACAGACAGACAGAGTGCCTGTCACACTTCGCACTTGTCCCGTACGAAGCATGACCGACGAGGACAACTACAGGCTTCACTCTGCGTCTCTGCCCCTAGAGCATAACCATTATCGATCCCCCTAGGATCCCCCAGTTCACTCCAACTGAAGGAGAGAGGGAAGGGAAGGAACCCTCGTGAGATGGAAGCCGTTGAAACTCACGCACTGTTTACATGAAAGAGAAGAAGGCGCACAATTAGGAGGGAGAAAGGGGAGGGAAAGGGATGGAATGGATAAAGTAAATAGCACATTCGACTATCTTCAAGGTGGTCACAACAGACAATATGATGAACACACTTCCCACACAAAATAAATGAGTAGAATGAACCTATTCCCTTCCCTTCTTGGTAAGACCGTGATGTGGAATAGGAACGGTCACTTCTTCCCCTCTCTTTCTTCTCTCTTTTCACTCGTGAGTGCCAGAAGGTACCAACAACTTCTTTCCATTCACTTTGCAATGAATGTGACCCATCCCTCTCTCTCTCTCTCCCTTTTACTACTCTACCCGACTGAAATAGACCGTCCTATTCAAAGTGAGAAAGAGAAGAAATAGAGGCCGAGAGGCGGTCACCATTTACAGCTTAATCCGTTCCCATGGGGGCCAATTCAATCGATCTCTTTCTCTCTCTCGCACCCGTTCCGGAACGAGCCTCTACTCAAACATTCTCGGAACAAAGACACAAAGGGACGAAGAGGGAGGGTGAAGGGGGAGTGGGAGGGAGGTCAGGGTTCTGACCCCTTGGACGACCCACTGAGACACTGACACATAATATAGACAAGGGGATGAACAGGGATAAGAAGGAGAGATCATCCAATTGGTCTCGTCTCCAGCTGTGCCCCCTGCAGAGACACCTGCTGGTAATGGACCATTTGGCCCATTAGAGAGGGGGTAGACTGATTGGAGACTGATAAGGAAGAGAGATACGGTATGGAAGGTGAGAAGAAGAGAGAAGGGGATCGATGGGATACGGAACAACTTCTCTCCCTTCTACTACTCTTCGAGTTCCATTTTAGCGTGAGAGAAGGAGAGAACTCGCCCTGAGGGGAAGTCGAAAAGGGAGAGAGAAGGAAAGGCATGGAGGGGATAGAGAGGGAGAGGGAAGGGAGATAGAAGGAGGAAGGGAGAGAGTGGTCGACTACCCTTCTTCGTCCACTAACCAACGACTGCGTGAGAACGAAAGAGGGAGAAGGAAGGGGAGGAAGGGAGGAGGGGGGGGGGCTGACTCGAAGAAGGGGAAGAAACTACCTCTCTGTCTCTAATCGTAGACTGAATTCAAACTACTTTCAATTCCTCTTTCTTTTCGCCATTCGCCTACAAAATGCCCCGTGCTTTCAACATCAACAACATTGGTCACGCATGCACGAAAGGAGAGAATGGTTTAGAGATGTCGAAATGGAGGGGAAAACATCGATTCGCTTCTCTTAGCTCTAGCTTGTAGCTCTGGCTCTATCTCAAAATCGCATCTAAGTGAGGAAAGGGAAAGAGATTGGCATCGAATGGTGAATAGTGAATGTACCTCGTGGATTGAAAAGAAGCTGGAGGGAGGGAGAGACTGCACTCAATGGGAAGTGAAGATGGGATAGTCAGATGAGGAGAAGAGAGCACAGTGGACAACACTAGTGGATTGAATGAATAGAAACAGAGGGAGAGGAGGGGGAGGGGGAGGCTAGAACCTTCCCATTTCAACACAATTTCATCAGTACTATGCAAACTAGCGCGGAGAAGGGGATGATCTCTCTTGGAGATTGAGTGAGAGAGGGAAGCACGCACTGATGAAATGAAGAGAGTGAAAGGGGTGAGAGGGAGGAGAGGGAAGGGGAGGAAGGGGAGGGAGAGGGCAAAGGGTGATAAATTCCTTCTCGACAAGATGAAATCTTGACGAAATGCTTCTTCTCAAACCCGAATTGATCTAGACTGATCTAGTCTTCCATTAATGACTGGTCAATTGAAGAAGGGCCGCTTCTTCCCTCAAGGAGTCAATACTTGCCAATTCAATCCACAAAACGGAATACGAAAAGGGAAAGAAAGGGGAAAGGCGCGTGATCCATTGGGTGGCTGCAAGCACCCATATCGAGATTTAGCCTGTGGGAAAAGAGAGATGGGGAAGGGAACAGGGAAGGGAGAGAGGACGGAGGGAGAGAGTGAGGGAATGGAAGAGAGTTGGATCTTGATTGAGGATGGATTGATGCACAAAGAGCACAGTCACGTGGGGTCAGCTGACCATTATTGGAAGTTTAGATTGACACGAGTGAGGTCAATCTGATACAAGGAGATATCTTCCATAAACACCTTCCATCCTCCTTCTCCATTTGCACTTAGCAGGTGTCACAACAACAACAACACGATTGACCTACCATTTGGCTGTCACGTCTAGCCACACATCTCATCGCGTTTTACGTAGAACAAATAAAGAGAAAAGCGACGTGGTCGATACGATATGTGGTATGGGATGGAACCATCAAGGGGTCACATGAGGGAAAAGAAGCATGAAAATGGGTGGAGAAAGAGACTTTATCGTTCGAGATAAGAAGAAAGGATGAATCAGAGAAATGGAGATGAGAGAGAAGAAGAGGAACGGACTAACGATGAAAAAGGGAGAAGAAACGAGGAGAGAAAGGAAGAGAAGGGAAGGGGACGACAGATGGTCTCTGACCATGTAGACAATCAACATATTCTATCTGCACTCTCTCCAATTCCTTCACTCTCTCATCAATCGATAGAGCGTGAGAAGCAGATTCGTGATCGATGTTCAGTGGGAAGGGAAGAAATGAGTGGATGGAATGAAGAGAGTCTCCCCCTTCAACCATCTCCATACATCAAACAGACATTATGAAAGAAGATAATCGAGAACATATGGCAATAGAAATCAGTCTCCATCATAGGATGAATGAGAGAGAGAGAGAGAAGAGGAGGAATGTGCTACCGTATTCATCTCTCTATCTCTGAGGGGGTGGATGGATGGATACTGAATTCCCAACGAGTCTATCCCATCTCTCTCCCTCTCTCATCTTCTCTCTCGTTGCTACAGTGACCGAAACTAGTTACATGTAAGCTCTCATCCTCCAATTACTCCCACTTCCCCGTTCAATCTCTCTATCGAATCACGATATCCCAAAACAAAACAATCAACAATAACTACCTACAGTACACTATTGCGAATATTAGAGACATACAATCGATAAGAGGTACATGAATCCTCACAATGAATGAGTAGATCACAAATGGGCTATATTCTCTCTACTTTCTCTCTTGGCCGATTCTCTTCTCTTCTCTGCCAATCGAAAATGAGCTGCACGTGCCGCTCTTTCTCGTACGATCGATAGATCTTCCTGAAAATAAATTATTTGAGTTTCAATCTTTCTAATCTTTCTTTCTAATCTTTCTCCTGCACATGAAAATCGGATCAGTTTTATCATGGGAAAGTTACTATAGCATCTGCAGAAATTGCATAACCAAAAATATGACGATGATCTAGAATACTTTCATCTCTCGATGTTTTGGCTGACCACCACCTCTATTTCGGACGGCTTCAATAAATATTCCTCCCTCACCTCAGTTTCCTTCCTTGATCCCATTTCCCTCTGTACTTCATAGATAGTCGATCGAAGTTTATCCAATGCATCAGTCAGATTGAGTGATCGCTCGCGAGTTCGATCAGACTCAATCACAACCTGCATAAATTATCGATTAAACCCCACTTCTTGAGCTATATTCTCGCGTTCATTTTTACTCTGTATTCCTTAGTTGTCTTTCTTTTTCCCCGAATCAGTTGCAAAAAATCTACATGCATGGCATTTCCTTATCACGCGCCGTGTCCGAGAATTTGCTGATTCAGTGCTGATGCAGTAGAATCATCGACGATACGCTTCGACGTAAACAAGATGCAACTATTGGTAAGCCCCTCGCATGACAATCTAGGAATTTAAGGGGTCCTGAGAATTGATGAATATGAATTTACGAACTTCTCCACTTGAATTGATGCGATTAGCGAGACGACGAACGACTGCCAATCTGAAGAAAGAAACGTAATAAGAAGATCGGTTTTTTCGTTATAAGGTACATTCCCAGGATTTCACTAGATTAACTCGACTTTTAGGCACATTGAACAAAGTTTTCATCTAGATGTGGTGATTTAAAAATAGAATATGTAGACAAACCTGAGACCATTGTCAAGCCATGTAGCCGAATCATCGAGCTTCACCTATAAAGCACATACTGACTTTATCGTTAACCAATGGGAGTAAGATTTCAATCGATTGATGAGTTTGAAAGACGTTTATTCAAGAATGCGAACCTTGATCTGAGCTTTGGTCGCATTTTTTTGTACATTCTGTCCTCCAGGACCAGAAGCTAGTACAAATGACTTCTGAATTGCCTGAAAATTATGAATTGCGATTGAGAAAACCATTGACATGAAATATGCTCAATTAAAACCAACGTCGTGCGGGATTTCTCCAGCGAAAGCGGCGAAAGTACGCAGTTGCGGAGCAGTTAATCGACGTAGGCCAAGCATCGACCTGAATTGTTGAATCAAATAAAAGATAAATGCCTCTTTGAATGACGTTTATTAGCGCTAAACATTGTGAAATTTAGTAGTGACAAAAATTAAAGATGAATAACTGCCAGAACTATAGGAAATCAAGAAGAAGTCGAACATGAATCCCACGGAAACGAATATGGAGACTTTAATGAAAACACCAACATAAAAATCGATTAATCGATAAATACACAATTGTGTGCCTTTGCAAAGGAGTACAAATTTGAAGTTTTCGTCGTGTTCTGCGTAGTACCGTAATGACAGACCCAAGTGTTCTGATCAACAACTGACTTTTCAAATTTTCCACTGTAATCTGTGCTTATCTATGCATTTAGGTAATAATTGCAATGTTTATACACGAAAATAAATTATGTATAATCTTTATTTACATCTTGAGATCAAAAGAGTACAATAGGTTATGAAGGATTAGGGTGGGTTCATTGGTCACTTTCCATATCGGGTCCTACGGCTTCGAGAATTGGCTGATCATCATTTGGGGTAGGAATATCACCCTCCTTGGGTTGATCGATTGCCTTCTCTACCGTAATTTCGATCTGTCTATCGATTGGTCGAGGTTCCGCTCCGATTTCGAGAGTTCCATCTACCGTAATTTTACTGTAGATAGTTGATGGATCGATTTGATCATTTAGAGTGATCATTCTCTTGAAGGAAGATGAGAAAGAAGAAGAATCGGAAGTTGTCGATTGGGACCCTTCCACAGTTAGAATTCGTCCAGAGAGAGAAATCTGAAACAGAAACAATAAGTTGAGTACTGAATTATACGACACCAGAGATGGTGAAGAATGAGAGATGAAGAATTTGTATTGCAGCAATCAACTGTACCTTGATATCCTCTGGTTTGAAGTTTCCAATGTGAAGAGAGATCTTGAATGGCTCTTGCACAGTTTTCTTAACTTCTTTCTTCTGATTTTGAGCGATTTGTGGGACATGCGACGATTGACATCTGAATAGGAAAGGATAAGAAGTCAGATATTAAAGATCAAAGATCAATAATAGTTACGCTAATTGAATGTCTCATACCTTCTTTTGTGAGGAAGATCGTCTATGAAGAGAACCATTGGTTCATCTCGAAGTGGGTAGAAAGAAGAATCGAAGAATGAGAAAACCATCGTGGAAGCTCTTCGAAGTTGAAAGTAGACTGAGAAATTCTGAACTGGATGTGATTCTCATCATTCTAACCTCTATATTTCAAATGAAATCGCAAGAAACGACCAGAAAAGTCGCGAATGTTCCATATCTCTAACACACTCTCATCTCTTTTCATTCTCTCATTCACTCTCGTTATCTAACACTCTCTCACTTTCTCACACTCTCTCATTTTGTCGCGTTTCGCGAATAATCGCGAACCTTCTTTTTCTCTGTTTCTCTTCCATTTCTTCACTGACTAATTCAATTCCAGTACTTTCTCGATATTTCTTCAGTCATGGATATAAAATGGAATCGTTTCTTCATTCATCATCCTCTTCATTTCTCAATCGAACTTCAATCTCGAATCGTCATCTCATTCTTCAATGTCTCTCATTGGATATTCTCCATTCGATCATTCCATTTTTCAAGCATTCAATCAGGTATTAATTTTAACCATTTTCTTATTTTCCCCTACTTCATCCCTCTTTTTTCCATGCCCTTCCAAAAATAATAATTTTATTCAGTTGATGAACGATTACAATCTTCCTCAAAGAAGTCTCATCCCCTATTAGAGAAATATTTCCGATGAGAATTCTCTCAATGTAGGATCGTCTATAGGAGAGGTGAGATCTCATTCTTCAAATGACCACGATGTCTTTGGTTTTTTAAAAATTAAAATCTCTTTCTTTCAGATCGAGAATACTCCTGAGAAGTTCTCCGTATCAGCAGATGTTTCCCACTTCAAACCTGATGAAATCAAAGTGAATTTGTCTGGAAATGGACTGACGATCGAAGGAAATCATGAAGAGAAGAATGACAAACATGGAACAATTCAAAGGTTCGGGTGATCTATCAATTTTTTAATGTTGCAGTGTCTCGATTCAGTCAGCTTATCTTTTCAGGTCATTTGTTCGTAAATTCATTCTTCCTGAAGATTCAAATCTTGAATCTCTTCGTTCTTCTTTCTCTGATAATGGTCATTTGACTATCGAAGCACCGAAGAAAACACAATCTCTTACCCAGCCTAGAGCCATTCCTCTCACGAGAGGATGAAATTACTATTTTTTCATCAATTTCGCTGATGCAATTTAATGCAGTGCAAATCTGAGAAACAAAAGTTTTAGAAAAAGTTACACGACAATAAAACAATGAACATTGAATAAACAATTAACAGGAAGGGGGTATGAACAATTCGTTCAAAAGGGATTGCATTATCATTCGACTTCGTCGTTACTCGTCGTCATCTTCGATATCACTGAAGACGATGAGTCCCTTCATCTCGAGTGGATCGACCATCTGGAGAAGATTCAATCATAACTGTGGCAATTTCCCGATCGTCAATGAGAATAAACTGCGAGTAAGCGAGGGAACAAAGGAACGAGAGCAAGGAAAGACAGAAATGATGGTTTTACAGTGAGTGAATTTCCTTTTTCTTTATAACTTGGCCTGACTACAGATTCGGGCGAGCTACCGACGCAGGATATTTTAAATGCATTCCCTCCTCATCATAAAAATATAGAATAACGATGATTTTGACTCTCAGCGAAATACAATAGTATACTATAAAACGAAATTATTTTCCAACCTTCATGGATTTTTTCCGCATCTCCTCCACGTCCCAGCCGTAGTCGTCGCGTTCCATGTCCTCGGTCGCCGGTGGAAGGCCGTTTATTAATTGTGATAACAATAATAATATAAAATTTAACAATCATAACAATAAATAACATTTATATCAATTCGACAGTAAAGTGCACTTACATTCATCTGCTGCTTCTTCTGGTCAAATATCTTCTTTAAAATGGCATTGGTCCCGTCCTTCGGCTCCTTCGGCTCCTTCTCCTCCTCCTCCTTCTCCTCCTCCACATCATTCTTCTTTCCTCGATCTTCCTTCTTCACCTATGAATGATACTCCATAAAAGGGGCAAAACGGTTTCGTTTTTAACTTTTATCTGCGTTTTCTCCACCTGATCTGAATGCAAAAACGGTTTTTTTGTTTACTTACCACATCCTTCCTTCCTTTCTCTTTCTTCTCCTCCGCAGCTTCTCTCCGCAGCTTCTCAGCCGTCGTAAAAAAACTCAAGTTTTTCTCGGAATTCCAAACGCACGATAAGAGTTACCAAAACGGTTTCGTTTTTTCTTACTTCTTTCAGTTTCTTAAACATTGCCAGTGCTGCAGCTTCCATTTCGTTCTCCTTCTTCTTTTTCTTCCTGAGCTGAAAGGGGTTTTTAATAGAATATTAAGTCTTAGAAACCTCTTTCTCTGGATTCGATTAATCTTTGAAAAAATAATCCATACCGCAGCCGAATAGATGTAATAACAATATAAAAACAAATTGCCAGAAGAATATTCGTTCTACCTCCTCCACAGCCTCCTCTCTTCGATCCTTCGCCGTCGGTCTCATCTAAAAGAACCAATAAGAACCAATAAGTTCCAATAAGTGGAAATGCGGTGATTTCAGCCAAAAAAAAAATTAAACTTCAACACAACAACATACAACGGGCGAGAACAACCACGGAAATAGGAAAAATAAGGAATATATCGTAAATTCCTTTCCTTCCGAAATTCCGAAATTTTTGGTTTCAGGAAAGTCGTTGTAGGAGTTTTGAAATTTAAAAAAAATTACGGAATATTTGTATATCACCGTAATCCTAGTTAACCTTTTATTATATCAAATAAAACTAGGAGAAACAATAAATATTTCAATTCATATGCTCAGCTTTCACAATAGGTGTTTAGCGTACAATATGTACATAATCAATAATGAGTTATCTATAAAAGAGTAATCGAACATATCATAAAAATTGAATTGAATCAAACTTATTGGATCACTCCATTTGAGATCTAAGTACCAGAATTTCGGAAGTATCTATCTATCTAGTCACTTTGGCGGCAGTAATTTCCCATTCCGTTTCCGCAGAGTAAGTGAGAGTTTCTATAGCTTTTTGTGTAAGATAACGATGAATTATTTATCTAGACAAGGAATAAGGGCAGTGGAAATACATTCGATTAGATTGCTATGAATTGAAGGTAGATCACAATATGTCAGACGAAAGATTAGAGAGCAATGAGAAGAAGTTTGGAGGGATTGATGAGACCCGTTTAGTAAGAAATAAATCTAGTGAATAGTTCATAGACTATAGAAATAGAATGGAGCGTCGCTTCGACGATTAATGATGACTAGAGACGATTGAAGATCATAGCTCAATGGGAGCACTCTTTCGAGGTTGATGTAGAGGAGAGGATACTCCTCGTTCCGCTTGATAACTGAAAAATTATTCAGATAAGCTGTAAAATGATGGATCTATCAATTCACAGCACAGACTAGAATAGCGGCGTTTAGCAGAATCAGACAGATTAGTTTCAGCAGTTAGGACAGAGCACTCGAGTCAGTTTGAGGGGAAGGAGCTCACAATGCTAACCACAGTAAGTCAGTATCGATCGATAGACCACGAACAGCTACCGTACACACTCACTGATAACGTGGCCGCGTTTGGGATACGGTAGCATCAGGTGAGGATTGGGGAAGGGAATGGGATGAATAGTCCCGTCTGAGTAAGGGGAATCAACTTAGGAATGAATCTATTTGGCACATGCTTTGGATTGAAAAATACTTTAAATATTGGATAACATTAAGTCCTACAGCGAACTGAAGTGAGTAGCGATATGAACTGAGGGAGAGCGTAAAAATTAAAAGATGAAAGATGGGCTAACCGTCTACATCCATAGTAGCATCCAGCAATTGTTCCGGCCGCTATTAATATGATAAAACAGATTACGAGGAACCAGACCATTTCTGTAATTATCAATTGATTGGTAACGAATCCTGTTGATAACTCACTATAAATGCTGTCCATTTTATTTTGTAATCTAGTCGATGCTTCATAATTACTGTAGATCATATCTGCAACAATAAATCGCATTAATCAGCTCGATTTTTTTTATTTCTGAGCCTACCTGAAAAATCAAAAAAGAGATTCACTTCACGAGTGAAATTCATGTGTAGAAAGGAAAGAGTTGAATGACTTGGGGAATCGTTTGACTTCTCTCGAAAGAAAGTAACTAATGAGCAAAAGACACGAGATAGTTTCATATTTTCGTGCCCAGTTCAGATTACACACTTCTGACATACTAAAGGGAGTATTTAAAATCTTCATTTGCGGGAACCTTGATTACCTAATAAATTGTTGATCAGCTGTTTTTGCTCTTCTCGCACGGAATATTCACCGCCTCCGAGTCGAGAGCGAGATGACATTATCTAAATGATTATTTAATATTTATTATCTAGCACAGCACCAATTTACCTGTCAGAACTAGAGTAATCAAGGAGGAATTAGCTCATCTTTCTCGATTGAGCATCGTTGATGGGAGAAGAATCTAGAAGGAGATCGATCATACGAAAAGACTACGAAAAGAAGTGAGAAAAGGGAAGACAACGACTGAAATGGCAACGAGTTAGAGGGTGAAGATTAGATATCCTCACTGAGAGAGGGAAGACAAATCATGTCAGTACTCTATCCATTCTTCCTTGTATCTCGTTAGTTAGAGAGGATCAGAGAGGGAGGAATGGAGAGAGAGAATGCAAAGAAGGCGTGATTGAGGTCACTGATGACCGCAGGAAAGCAAGAAAAATCATTTTGAGGACCTATCGAATCGGCTATAATTTCCTGGCAAAGTACATCTAGTGAAGGTCGAGTATCATTTTGTAGGAGAGGAAAGAAGGGAAAGGAAAAGGAGAGGAAAGGGGAGCCAAAGGGACGAAACTGACGAAGTTAGGCCTTTTTCTATTAGAAGATTTAGACGTGCGCGCACATGGAAAAGAGCGAAGAGTTTGAGAATGGAAAAGATGGGAAGAAGAAGGATAAAGGAAAGGAGGAAAAGGGTACAAGAATAGGAATGAGAAGAAGATGAACAATTCAATTGACGTTGTGAAGAATATGACAAGAAATGTAGAAGAAGAACAGGAATCAGTGAAGGAGAGTCGAAAAAAGGAGAAGGGAAAGGGGTATACTTGGGGTTTATGAGATCTAAGGGAGTATGGGTTCTCTCGATATGTCATGATCTCTCTTCATCTCTGATGAGGGAGAGAAAAGGGAGGGGAAGGGAATATTTCGCCCTTCCGTCTACAGGAAGTTCACATGGATTGTGAATTGAGAGCAGAAAAACGAAGAGGAGAAACGAATGAGGTTGCGAAAAGAGAGGAATAGGGCAGATGCAATTTATACTATTTGGAAAGAAGAAACTATTCTGCGTCCGTGGAAGTGCCAATCCACATTCCAATTCTGACCCATCGAGGAGCTTATCTTCAAGAATATCAACCGTTCTTCAGCTGATGTTCTTTGCGGAAAAAAGTGTTGAAAACTTTCCTTGACCTATCATGAAATTATCTACCTTGATTGCAGACTTTGACAAAGCTACGAACAACTACAGACGAAGGCTAGAAATTGTGGTGGGAACGAGAAACATTGAAGAGAGAGAAAAAGAGTGATAAGTGACAGACATGTGAGAATGGATAAGTATCACAGTGGACATTCACTTCCATTTAGGGAAGAGTCGCATAGATAGAATTGATGGAAGAGACACAGTCGTCAACACTATCACTCATCCAAAGACTATTTTTTGGTGCTTGCCAAAATAGTGAAGGATGCGTATCTCGAAGAGGAAAGGAAGAAGAAGAAAAGCTTAGAAGCTCAGCAGATTTATGGGGTTGAAACCAATGAAATCTCTATACGAAAATAGTGACCTACGATGAGCAGAAAAGAGGATGAATTGGATGGAGAGTAAACACGATTGGTTATCCTGTCGAAGAAGAGATTCTCAGATATGACTGAGTAATGAAGGAGAAGGGAAAGAGAGATGGGATGGGTGGTAGTCGAATAGAATGATGAATCTAGTGAAGATGAGGAAGGGGAATGAATGAGAGGAAGGAAGGAAGGAAGTTGGTACTGCATTGAACAGTGATATGCAGAAGACATCATCGTAGTGAAAATAGAGAAACGAAACGAGAAAGAAATTAGAGATTCGAATGAAAAAGTGAGCGACACGCTAACATGTCTAATTCGGTCTCTCCTTCTCCTCAAGTAGTACAAATGGGCGTAATACTAATCGAGTTATTGCTCTCTCACAGCCGAAATTCGATCGAGGGAGACAAATGTTTATGGAGAGAGGCGTTAAGCCGAGACGATTCAGTTACAATGAAGAGTTGAAGAGAGAATGAAGAGATCAAGGAAGAAGAAGGAAGAACATTATACTGTTGCAATTTAATAGTTCGTGTTGAATGTGGAATCATGAGACAGGTCCGAAAATGAAAATATTTAAAGAATTCTTAAGTCTAGATTCTATTCACCTACGTCACTTGCAGTGGTCAAGCCTCAGCCCTCCCATAGTTTTGAGTGGGAGCAAGGGGGGAAATTGTTTCTTCCTCCCATTGGCCCCAGCCCGCTTATTAGACGTTTTGTTGTGGTGAAGAGGAAGGAGAAGTAAAGACACGAGCTCATTTAGAGTGGACCAACCAGAAAATGGGATTGAGACACGGAATGAAAAGAATGGACAGAAGGGACAGAAGGAAGGTGGATGAAGAGTGAAGAGAGAGAGGATTGAATAATGATAAAGATGTATGATAGCCTTGAAGAGTCCTCCTACATGCACCAATATATTTGTAGATGCAACAAATCGGGATATGACGCAGGAGATTAAAAACGATGAAGAAGCCATAACATGTAAGTTGCAGAATGGAGAGGACATCTCGTATGAAGAGGGAATCTTATGAGAAAAAGAGAGAGAAAAGGAGAAAAGTGGGGAGATCGTGAGAAGATGAGAAGAAAAAGATTGAGAAGGAAATAAATAAATAGAAGAAGATAATGATTGAAAGTGTTAAATAGGAGGACTTTGACTCTCTTGAGTAGTTTCCCCCTTCCCTTCTCTTACTTGTCTCCATTAGGTATGCGAAATCAGGAGGCACTTCAATTTTAACGAGAAAAGGGAGAGGAAAGAGGGGGGAGGGAGGGAGGGGGGAGGAGGAAAGAGAGAGGAGGGGAGGGGGAGAGAGAGAGGGAGGCGCCGAACTCGAGAACGATAATGTAATTGGTGTGAATTAGGCAGTTCCAACGCCTATTCGAGATGACTACTGGAAGATGGAATGGAATCAAGGAGAAGAGAGAGAGAGATAAGAGGGAAGAGGGAGAGGGAGGGAAAGTATTAGAAGGGGGCAGTGAGAAAGGTCCCTTTCCCTCCTTCCCTTACCCCCTGAAAATGAGATCATGTTTCGCGCAGTCCAATCGAGAATCGACCAGTGAAGAAAGAAGAGAGAGAGAGAAGGAAGGAGAGGAGAGGAAGGAGAGCGGATTATGATTGGTACAAGTTGATAGATGATAGAGAGAGGTGTGAGTAGGAAAAGAGAGAAGGAATGAAGAGAGAGAGAAAGATGGGAAGAAGACTAATATGAACACTTGAGAATCTATTGAAGAGAATGAATGAATGAAGAATGAAGATTTACTTGTGTTGTATCAAAGTGCATTGGGAGGTCTAAACGAAGAACTGGTAAGAGTTGATCTCATGGAATTCGTATGGAATAGACAAGTGAGGAAAACTGGTCGAAAGTGTGTATCAGTGATGGGCTGAGTTTGACTGGTGACAGAAGAGAAGAAGAGAAGGGAACATTCGAATGATGATGAGTGACATGAAGAGAGAGAGGAGAGAGGGAGGGAACGGAATAACACTGGTTAGAGAAGAGAGAGGAATCATGGAAGATCACCATGGATTCAGAGGACCTTATCGTTGAGTCTTCGCTTGAAGACTCCGGTATCCTAGGTTGATAACGCGCAAAAAAAAGATATCGAATAAACACGAAAATCAGATAACCTTTGCAGGTAAGGGGATAAATCTTAGCCTGCACATAAATTCATCGGACAGTAATCCGTTTCTCGATTGGCCTCATAACAGATTGACTCATTAGACTGTCAGACACAAAAAAAAATGGTCATAACTGGAATGAATCAATGGCAGGTGGAAGAAATGAAGAGGGGCTATAAATTGGGGAGATCTAATGACGAGTGAAATATGGATAGAAGAAGAGAGAGAGAGAGATATATAGAGAGAGAGAGGAAGGGAGTGAGCCATGTAAGCTGTTGATGAATGGAGGAGAAGAAGTCTGAATGAGAAGATGGAAAGGAGTGTCACTCAACTCTCCTCCTTCTCAACTGATCTATCCTCATCTCTCATTGAATAGAGAGTGGAGGAATGAGGACAGAGGAGATATCAAGGAAGATGCGTCAGATTTGACAAATGAACTCGGCCCCTCAAGGATTTGTTGCGCTAAAATGAAGAATAACGTGAAAAATATAGCTTTTTTTCTGGAGAAAAGTTTATCATTTTCAGACAAATTATCTGCTAAAAGTAGGCCGAGATTGGTGAATTGGAGTGGTCGGGGCACTATAGTGGAGGACGATTGGACAGTCTTCTGTCGCTCCTTATTCAGTGGAAATGGAAGGAAGAAAGAGGGAATAGAGTGAGAGAACTGAGAGAGAACACACAAAAACATCCGGAGAAGAGAGAGAGAGAGAGTGAGTGACTGCAGAAGGAGTTGCAGCATGAGAGGAGGAATGGTAGATGGAGGAGTCGATCGGGTGATCAGTCAGAGGGACTGTTTGAGAGTAAAACTAAATTATGTAGATAGATAGTTTCCGAGGTCAAGCAATGTTTTGCTTTTTTTCTGTATACAAATTTTGAGCAGATTATTTTTCGTCAATCTTATATATTCCCTCATTTGCAATTCGGAAATTGTATTTTTTGCATATTATAATTTTTCAATCTGTTATTGTTCATCATCTCCTCAATCTCTTCATCTTTTCTCTCTTCATTTCATCTCAATGATTCTCTACTGGACGGTTCTCGCTCTTCTTCTCCTTCTTCCACAATCGATTAATAATCAGGAATTGAGTGAGAAGGACCGACTTGGTGAGAACAATAACGGGAATATTGGGATGGAATAGATCATTGCAGCTATCACGGAGAAGTATTGCCATAAACCGAAACCATCGGAAGATGGGAAAGGAACTGTTCTGTGTATTCGTATTCAATTCTGTCCGAGTGAGTTTCAGATGAATGCTTTACCTAACCTTACCTAACAATACTTACTTCAGCGGAAAAGGCTAGTCAGGGATTTGCATACAGACCGATTGATACTCGTCTTCTGCTAACAGCAATCGCTTTTCTCATTGTAGAAGATGATGGTCGAATTAATACCATTTACCCAAACTTCAATATCGATGAGAGATGGCGTTATAAAGTTAAAGAGCGCCTGGAAAAGAGCGCCAGTGATACTATTGAAGATATTATTCTCGAAATCAAAGCTCCTGGGAATCCGGAAGAGGCAACCAAAGTATTGCAAAGTGTCACCGACATCATTTTCTACATGGGATCAGATCATTCTGATAGCTACGACGAAATAACTTATGCATACAACTCAACCTATTTGAAAATGAAGAAAGGAGCGCCAATTACAAATTTGTACGATCATGCTGTTGTCTCGTTTATGACAATACACATGCAAGGTAGCGTATTTAAAAATTATTGATGATAATTATGCTTATTGAGGCCATTATGGAGCGGGAGAGTACGTTGGACTACACTCGGGGCAACCGCACAGTCCAACTATATCGAGTCCCGGAATATATCGACTCAAGAGAGGCTCTAGGCCTATACAAATAACCGAATTAAACTACGACCCTCTCCTTGCTGGAAACAGATATCTCATGTGAAAAAAAACTGAATAAACAATTATGATCTAGTATTTAAGTTTTATCACGAATAACAATATGTTTAAAAGACAAATCTGATATAAATACAGATAGATACACGCACAGTAATACAAACTGACTGTATGTACAATACCCTACCGTACACTCTCATCGTATTCTAGAGTTTACTCTTTTTCTCGACGAATCCCTCATACACAATAGCCGAATCATCATAGTTTCTTGTATTCGAGAAGGTATCGATCGATAGATTTCCAAGGAGAGGACGTTCAGTACAGTATCTAGAGAGAGGTTACTGTAGCCTTATTTCATTCGATCGATACCATAATCCTGATTAGACATTACCGTAATTCTCACCTGAATGCCGATAGAATCTCCGCATTGCTCGCATCGGAATTATTCGCTTGATTGGTAAGAAGAGCTCCTGAAATTGAAAAATTTATTTAATAATGTTTTTCTTTTTAAAAGTCATTCCTCAATCGATGTCTCACCACAGTAAACCCTTCCGAGGGCGATCAAAAGATGTCTGGCTCCCGCATCGATTCTTACAGTATCCTTGAGGGACGAATCACCCAGAGCCATCAACACTTTTCCCACTCCCTTCGTTGCTTCGATAACAGACTGAGCTGAAGCAGCGACCTGATTGTGAGCATAGATTACGGTAGATAGATCGATCGACGACTGAGTTCTACCGTACCTTCGCGTTCTTAGACTTGGCCGCATCCTTGACCAATGTAGTTACCGTCTTAGAGAATGCACCAACAACATTGTCGCGACCTGTGAAGATCAGAGATCAATTCCCGAAAGATGCACTGCTCGATGATTGTAGGGTCAAAAGATCAAAGATCATTAACAAACCTCCAAGTACTCTAAGAACATCGAGTGAGAGGACGTTCGTAGTTCCTTCCCAGATGGGAGTTACCTGTAGAAAAGACATTTCAAGGGCAGTTTTGAATGATGATAATCGAGGTAACAAAATTGCATTTTGTCTAATTTGTTCACAAATAGCTGATCAAACCTGAGCATCTCTGAGAATAGTGGGTAGTCCCGTATCCTCCATATATCCCATTCCACCGAAACATTCGATTCCCTCACTGATCAGAGGCACACACTGAAATACACAATCCACTCTGATCCCTACCGTATTCATCAATCGATAATCACTGACCACTTTGCCTGCATAAGCCTTGATGACGGGAGTGAGCAGTCTCACAGTGAGTGCTTCCTCCTCCGATGCTTTTCCTGATTCCTACAACGATCTACTTGTATACCGTACTCCTCCGATTATCGATTACCTGCAGTCCGACGAGTCTGGCGACATCGAGCAGGAAGAGGGTGCACGCACGCACTTCCACCTAAATACTAATTTATGAAAAGTCATTCTTCGATACTCGATAGTCTTTTCCTACCGTACCTCCAGTTCAGCCATTGTTCTGACGTGTAGTGGCCAATCCTTCTGCAGTCTTCCGAACACTGATCGACGGGAAGAGTAGTCACGAGCAAGGGACATTATTCTGAGATGAATAACTGTTATGATTCTGCATTATTCTGAGATGAATAACTGTCATGATTCTCATTCCTTCTTGTTACAGTATCCCAACACTAAATAAACAATAGATGCACAGTACCTCCTCATATATCCAACACTGGCTGCAGCATTGTGCAATCTCGTGACATTGAGCATATTCGAGACAGATGCGATTCCACGACCAGGAGTAGAGATGAGAGTCGCCTGAGATCGCATAAATACTTTCAATTCTTTTTTATAACTTTTAATCTAAATTGTGACTCACCTTCACTCCATCCAACAACAATTCTGCAGTAGGCAACTGGCGAGTTCCCATTTTGTCCTTCAGACGAACCATCTCAATTACATCGATTAGACAAAAGAAACTGATATTCACTTTAAAAACAATGAAAAATGAGGTTACCTGAACTCCATTGAGTTCTCCATCACTCTTTCTCAGTTTGATGAGGAACAGTGAGAGTCCCTTCGATCCCTGATAATCAATCGATAATTCATTCCTCCTCCAACTACCGTACCTCCACCGCCTTTCCTTCCTTATCGACGATTCTGGCTACGGTAACAGCGACATCAGCATCGATTGCAGAAGAGAACCATTTATAGCCATTGAGACGGTACTGGAAAGATAATATATAAAATTACTTCGTCTACCGTAATCTCCTTACCGTATCTCCCTCCTCGTGAACTGCATAGGTATCACAAGCTCCGCCCACATCACTTCCTCCTCTCTTCTCTGTCATCCATTGACCCGATGTCCAGGAACTACAATCACAAGGAATTTTCACCTTGTCAATCAAAGCGATATTCCAGTTCGTATTTACAACCAATAAAAAGTTCCTTACACATTTGGATCTCTTGAGGTGAGTCTCTCGAATGCTTCCTTTGCCTCGGAATGAGTATTCACTGCACCGATTGCCTGAATCGACCCTCAATCATCATTGATCTACCGTAATCTTCCCACTTGGAATGTCTTGGCAGCACCATCAGTCATTGCGAGAGGGCACGAAACCATTCCAGAGGCGGGACAGAACATCATCAATTTCGCTGTCTGAAGAGATCATTCATTCATTCATTCAATTCTTCTCAAAAACTCCAGTATACGAATCACTCACCTGATGCACTCTTCTATAGACGGGATCTCTCGATTTGTCGTAGCCGATCGCTGAATTTCCCATATTTTTTCAGCAAAGATATAAATTTGAATGTCTGAAACAGCTAACAACGAACCAACGAGTCCTTCCTCAGCGAGAACTCTCTTCAGTTGAGTCCACTCTGGACACACCTCAAATACTCACTTTTCAGGAACTATCAAATAATCAGAAGAACCTTCAGTTTATCCGCTCGCTTTCCCCATGCATCTTGCGCGACCAATTCGGGCTCGTTGATCTGCAGAGATCAAAGATCAACTAGTTGATCCAAAAAGATTAAAGATCAATCTACCGTACTTCGCATTGCCTTCCGAGATGGTCGATTTCTTTGACGATTCGCTCACCGAATGCATCGAGATCAGACGCAGTCTAGGAGTTATTCCATTGAAGAGCAAAAAATTACAAAAAACAACCTTCTCATATTCTCCCTGGGGCATCATCCTTCTCAACGTTCGATCCAGCACCGGGTCATCCCTTTAATTCGATAAGTTAATTCGTTTGCAGAGCCCAGTATTTTACTATTGGTAGTTAAATACGGATATCAATTTCAGGTAACACTGGACTGTAATAGATCAAATCCCTCTCACCTGTATGGATTGTGCAATTGTGGTGGTTCGAGTGAGTAATTGCCAGTCTTCGCATGAGCATACGCCGTCGCACGAGAATTCATTCTGAAGATCATTCAAGAGAATATGAAATATATTCAAGCATTTTCAGATGGAGATGGTCGGTGTGAGCCCATCAAACGCTCTGCAGAATACCGATAAGCGAAGGGTTTAATACCGAATGCTATCGGTTTGCACTTGTTTATGGCTCTGTTTAAGGCTTTCCTCGTAACAAGACACATATGAGAGTACGAAATTGTCTCACACCACTCTTCGTAAGATCAAACGTTCGCTACGAGATACCCCGAACCTTGCAACGAGAGCCTAATAGATAAGTAAAAGTACCTTGCTGATCGAATGACAACTTTGGGAATATCGATGAGTGTCGATTTGAGAGTAGTGGCCATCTAAAGAGTGACAATAGAAGGGTGAAGGAGAGAACAAGAGGGCAGTAAGAGGAGGAGAAGAGGGAAGGGACAAACTACGAACTACATCATCGAGCATGGTTTAGATCGAAGGACCAATGAGACAGCGTGTTCACTAACAATGAATAGAGAAATCGAATTTGAAGGTGAGGTGAGGGATCAAAAAAAACGTGAATGTATTCGAATTTTATAAATGTACAAAAGATGTGTTTGGGATAGTTTTTCCACCAAAATGTTTAGGAATTTGAAGAAGATACAAATAACGATTGTGATTATGTGAGACACTTGGCAATTTTCGTGCTCTTTGACACATGAAATATGTTTATCCGCACAGAACAAAGAGTGTACACTTTGAAATTATGAAAGTTGCAAAGTCTGAAGATATCACAGAGTGAAAATGGGTTAATCGGTCGATAGTTATCAACAGATGCAATACGATTATGCAAGTGTGCAAATGTGGTGGGATACAGAGAAAGCAAGGCACAGAAGAAACAAGTTATGTCCTATGAACATTATTGTTAGCTGGTAAGTAGGCTATAATGTTAATTCCACCGGAGAAAGAAAACAATCGGAAGATGACTTATGAGGCAGAGGGAAGAGGAAACCTTGTGAAACAATCACGAAGAATGAGGGAGAAATGCCGCCGGTTCAAAGGGAAAAGCATAGTTGGATGGGATGAAGAATGCGGGAAACAGGGATGAAGATTCGGAATGATTTCAAATGCAAGGGATAGACAAATCATGATCAACAAGTCAAAGCTAGTAAAAGCAGACAAGAGTAACAAGATACAAGTCGATCTACGATAAATACAATATTATTCTGATATAATTTCTGTACACATTAACCTATTTTTACAGAGAGTAAAGGCATGGGATGGAAAGGCAAGAGAAGAGAAGGAAGAATTTAATTCCTTCCACAGCATGGGCTAATAATATTGTTCACTCTATCAGTGAGAGTGACTGTGCCAGTTGCATTCCTGTCCGATTTGTATGATGAATATCTGAAAACAACAGCTTGCACACATACTTTTATGCTATTAATACAACACTCTTTCTTTTAACATTTTTATCATAGTACTAATAAATTTCCCAGGTTCGAATAAGTTTAGTCATAGGAACATTCGTTAAGTAATCCCGTATTATAATTTGTTTAATATCTGACCTCTGATCAGCAGCCTTCATATCGTGAGTAAGTCTCGTGGCCACTTGCTCGAATAGAGCATCCACATTTGTGGCATCTAGGGCAGAAGTCTCCAGGAAATAGTCGAAGCTATTAACCTGCAATTTAAAGATTGCATACTAACGTTAGTTATATTCGAAGAAGCTATTGCATTTTCGCAGAAACGTAAATAATATCATAGCTATAAAAAAAGCCGTTGAGGCTACGATTTAAAAAGAATAGTCTTTGCACATGATCTAATCAATATCATCAACACTCTTTTTGCAGATGATGGTATCATCTTCGTCATTGCTCACAACAACGATGAATGATTCAGAGAATGAATATCATTCGCCCACTCACCTCTGAGAAATCCCTTCCGATTCGTTCAGGAATTTCCCGTTCTTCGTCCTTATCCACTTTATTACCTGAATGTGAAATAATTCTTTTGGTTTGATGTCGTGTAAGCTTTAAAAAACAAATTCAAACAATAAGTATACGATTTCTAATAGTTACAAAAATGGAGATTTGGAGTGGTCAGAGATTGAATCGTGACAGACATTGAGTGACACTCGAAAGGATTTGGAGGATGAGATGAAGACATGAGTGTGTCATGAAAATTTGGTCTATATTTCTGCTTTTTCTATTTCCAAATGTTTCCAAAACTAAACCAGTAATGAATTTAAAATAGACTGACCAACGAGAATCTTGAGTACTCGTCGATTGGCGTAAGTTTCAATCTCAGATAGCCATTCGGGAAGGCAATCGAAGGAAGGCTGGCATGCCACGTCGTATCTATAGAAGGAGATATTGCATAAGTTAGCGATTCTTTCCCAAAGAACTGCATTCCACTAATGTTAACCTGTATGGCTGAGAATTACAATAAACAATGAAACATAAGTGTAACAGGAACTGATTGTGAGAAAATCACTTACACTAATACGATCGCATGGGCAGATCGATAGTAACTTTGTGTTATCGATCGGAATCGCTCTTGTCCAGCAGTGTCCCAAATTTGCAGCTGGAATATTCAATTAAAAATATGACAAGGAAAATGTAATTAATATTGAATTTACTTTAATTTATTTCTTTAAATGAGATCTATTGAGAAGAAAAAAACGTAATTACGTACCTTGATCTTGTCGTCATCGACATTGACCGTCTTTATCATGAAATCCACACCTATTGTCGCACTCTGACCTGGAGGGAAGATTCCCTGGAATGGATGGATCAACTATTACCCTACTCCGACGGATTTGCACTGCGGTTCTCTACTCCGTTGGATTGCAACTGTATGTAGTTATAAATCAGGAATTATGCACTCCTAATTAGAGCATGAATTACGAAATGTCCATGCATACCTGTGTGAATTTCCTGACGAGACAAGTCTTTCCGACTCCCGCATTTCCCACCAGTACCACTTTGAAGAGATACTTGTAGTCCTCCATGAGGATAGGGAATGCAAGGAACGATCGATGCTGCTACTTCCCTGAACAGCAGGTGTGCAAATGAGTCAACTGATGAGGGGTACAAGGCATTTCGCAACGAGAGACGAACGAGAAACGAGAGAGACACACAGAGAAAGTGAGAAAACTGGATCACACAATGAGGGTGGAGAAAGAACAGAGGTATGCGCGCCAATACAGAAGGCTACAATGTTCAGGGAAGAAAACCCATTGCCGAGAGGATGTAGAACCTCACGGAAACTATCTAGTAGCAACGTTGAAAAGTCACGAAACTTGAACGAGTGAAGAGAGATCATATGAAATGAAGAGAGTGTCGTGTCACCTACGAGCCGAGACAGAGCCGGCATTTCTTGCATTTTCCGGTCGCGTTGGCGCATTTGTGGTGTATGTCGCGCGAATTACGAAATTTCATCGTGCTAAAGTTACTTAACAAAATTCCCTCGAAAGTTTCGTTTATTCGGAGTTTTAAATGTTGTGGTCACAAGTTTTGTGTTCTATCGTTTCGGCGCCTTCGCGTTTTACATCTCTCAATCAATAATTCCATTGCAGCGCTCGCCGCTTCGACGGCGCGGTCAACGCGCTGAACTAATCATGTTATCATGCACTTCCATATTGAACTTCGTCCTACTCAGCAGCTCACTCTTCACCACAATATCACCAGAAACTGATTCTACTTACGAACAGCCCAAAGTCGTCGATGCCACCACTGAACTATGCGAACCGAAAAGTAATTATTTTATTTTACTTGTTGGAGCTCTTCTCTTTTGTAAAACGTTTCATGCGCATGCCTTGTGTAACAGATAATGTTCAGCGTTGTCATCTGCAAAGCGATTATCGATCGATTCCAAATACTCGAATTCCCTTGATCTCTTCGTCTGTCCTGGAATGGCGATGGATGCACGTCACGTCTTCGTTGACGTTCATTTATCACTCAATTTGACGGATCCTGCAACTTACACTCTCTATCAGGTATTATGCCGCTTTGACTGAGTTAATGATGTCTCTTCGCAGGGAAATAATTGTTCGGTCGTCCAAGAGGCATATGAGGCAGATCATCGTCTATTCGGTCTGCTCAAATCGGTCTCGCTTTGGAGGTAATGCCCTCAAAATCGCCGTGCATTTTGTTTTATCTAAATCTTTCAATATTGGTTCAGGTCAATGCAACTCGACCCCTTCTCACGGACAGTCATCGGTATTGCTACAACAGAAAAATATTCGATCGGACTAGTTGTCTTTGGTACGTTATCATCGTCAAGTGACAAATTAATTTTAGTTCTTAACAGAAATAAGCGTATGGCGGCTTAGTCTATTCACTTTGGGCATTGTACTATATCTCTTCTCGCCATGGCTTGTGAGGAACGCCCTGGTCTTCTATGCAAGTGAGCTTTTAATGAAAAAATTATAACGAAAATTATATTTTCAGCTGGATGCACGGGCGGAGCTCTCCTCTCTGCTCTCTTCCTCGTATTCATAGTGTATCGAGTAGTACCAAAGGTTAGTTTGTAAACTATTGTTCATGCCTATGCATCACCGAACCTTTTCGACTAAAATACGCTGAATTAATAATTTATTTCTTGTAGAAGACGATCGGAATACCAATCCTATTGGGTGGATGGTCAGCAGCTGCATGGATGGCAGTCCATGCATGGAATAACTTCTCTTCCATTATGAAGCAGTACGAGAGATACGTCGCTCTCTACTTTGTTAGTTATATTCATGTCATTTTAGATGCTTGTTTATTTTATATATATTTTATATACATATGTGTTGTTCAGGTGACAGCGATGCTAATTTCATTCGCCTACTGTTACAAGCAGGGACCGCCTACCAATGTTAGGTGAGTGGCTTCTTCTATTCATGTGTATCTATTATATCGGTTCACTCGAATTTAATAATTATTCAATGAGTTGATTTTCAGGTCACTGGATCTTGCTACGTGGCTCTTCCAGATTGTCGCATGCTTTCTCATCTACTTCAGCTCACAAGTAAACTATTTAACTCCAGAAATGGTTGAACGAAGACTCTTCAGGTCCCGTGGATCTCCTATACTGTGATTGCAGTTCTAATAATGAGTTCGGCTCTGTTGAGTAGCACATCGAGGAGATTGATCGGATCCATTATGTCTGTATGGTACGGTATTCATTTGTTGATCAATCGATAATGACCATTTGAAGGACGTACTTCTTCCCTCGACCCCGTCGATTGCTCACAGAAGAAGAGTACGAAAGAGAGGCTGCAGAGGTACTTTTATTGATCTGTGGGAGTAATAGATGGACATGAATCCATATCGTTTCAGTACACTCAGAAAGAATTGGAACGTCTTCGTCAGTTCTGTAAGAGCCCCGATACGAACACATGGAAAGTTACGACTAAGATGAAGACGCCGCAGAGGTGAGAATAACTGGGACAGCAACAGTATTCCATACTTGGAAACTGTGTCTCGCATCAGATGATGGAGTGGATTTTTTAGAAACAAAAGTGTCGATCATGCACGTATTTTTGATTCTGGATAATTCTACAATATTGCAGATTCGCTCGTTTCGTAGAGGGGGAACAACACGTGAGTCTTCGAGAGGAGAGGGAACATAATACTATCGCTTTTGAACACGAGGCATGCTTTTATTAATATAATGCTGAAACTGAGATTTTTAATTTCATGAATGCTTATTTTTAGGGCGAAGAATTCTTCGAACCAGATGAAGAGGATGATCAGGAGGAGGAAGATGCATTGGCTGAGTATGAAATGTGGAAGGCCATTGATGAACATGAAAAGAGAGAGAAATTGAGGAGGAGTATTAAAAGGTTTGAATATTACTGACTAATGGCATCAATTGTTATTGAGATTTATATTCGCTTCCTAAATGTGAAATACTTTTTCCTGAATCTGTAAAAGAAAAGTCAAATAATATAACAGTACTCTTGTTGCAGGATCGCATCTTCTGGTAGATCATCCGATCGACTCGATCGTGTTCCATCTGCGAATACGTGAGTATCGTACCCCTTTCATCAAATGACCTACCTATCTTCTTTGCAGGAGTCGTTCCTCTGAGTATCCGAGCACATATCGTACATCTACCGTACCCCGATTATCGCGTGCCGCTGCCTCAGCGTCTACAATAGTCCGACCGATCGTTATGAGACCAGAGGCAACTTCAACTCCACGAAAGAGAAATCTATTCCCATCACGATTAGTTCCTCCTCCCGTCAATAGAGAATTCTACTCTTCTGATGAGGATGAATCGGAAGAATCTCCCTAATTGAGAATAGGCCAATCGGAAATAGGAATGCCCTTTGATATATTCGAGTCTTTTCCCTCTTGTCTAGTCTGATCCGTTGTCTTATGCATTATGTCCTAGAAGGATACTATAACGTGTATTGTGGTCAATTAAAAGATAACTTTCCTTTTCGCATCTCGATTTAACATATCTCACCAATCAATTGAACTGTGTGCTATCTTGCTTCTCTCATCTATATTGATAAATGTTCAAGAAAAAAATACATTTCAAAATTTTGTGATTCTATCCGTTGAACTACGGTGGATAATATTTAGTGCTATTGATTTTGAGTATGAATCACGTGTTAGTTCCACACTATTGGTTAGATGAAGATGTTTTTGCTTTCCTTTGATGTGTGCATGCATCACTTGAGAATGGAGATCAAAGCCATTCAAATCAAGGCGATCTTTTATTGTGAGTGATAGAGCAAGAATGGAGTTTGCATGGGAGAGAGCTATCGTATAATCTATTCCTTCATTTATTTCTAGTTGTCTGTCCTCTCCATCTCTCGAATGGACTCTTCTCTTCTCTATCTTTCCCTATGTTCTATCTCTCCAATCTATCAGTTGACTGTTTCAATAAGCGACAGATAGTTGTGAATCATTCTTCCATTTCTCTCTTCTCCATCCACTTCTCTTCAATCCTTCTCTCCCAGATTGTTCCATCTGCCTCATCTCAGTCCCTTCTTTCGTCTCTTTCTCTTCTCTCGTCCATCAGCCATTTGCGTGGTAGTCCGATAGTGGAAGTCGGAAGGGAAGAAATTGGGAGGGGGTCAGATAAATTGTGGTCGTTTCTTTCTCTCGACTCATCCCTCTCTGACCCCTAGTTCATCTCGCCTGCTGCTTTTTCAACTAGCCTTTCATTCTCATTCCCCTTCTCTCATCCTCTTTTTCTCTCATTTCTTCTTCTATCTTTCCTCTTTTCTCTTCGCGTCCTTGGCAGATTGTCCATTCTCTATGATCAACTGTTTGGGAAAGTGTTCATTAGCTTCATTTCGTAAACTTGAAGTTGTCCTTGAATGACTCAACTGAGGGTCTGCGAATGAGATGCCCCGAGTATTTTTATCTGGCCAGTTCTGAATTCATTGGGAAATGGACGTATTTGTTGACCATATTTGTACATCTAGACTGTCTATTGTATGAAAGGACATGACACTTGACTCTCTCTAGGTGTGAATGAGATGAGTACCTAGCACTCCCCTTCCAAAACCAAATCTTCACGTGTTTTCTCCCGAAGGCCTTCATTATTTCCTCTGCTAGGTAACGTATCACCGCCTCCCCCAGAGAGGAAACTCTTTGTTCCATCCCCCCAAGACATGTGCCAGCCCCCAGAAAAGGATCTATCTCTCAATATCACACGCTCTTTCACTCGGAAGGATGAATAAGCTCCGTGTCTTCATTCTTCCATCTGTCACAATATCACCTCAACTCTTCTCCCTCGTCTCCTCTCAATTCTTTGGGAGGACCGATGGCTCTTGGTGAGAATAGGATCCTCTGGGAGAGTAGAAGTGGTCATCAAAGGAAGATTCGAAGGGGGGAAAGAAGGGAAGAAATGTGTAAGAAGCCTCACGAGGTCCACTGAACTAACGAGAGTCGTGTATATCTTGTTGTGTCTTTCTCTCTCTTTCAGTCTCTTTTCAATCTCATACGGGGATTAGTATGCCGTTTGCTCAGTGCATTTTGTTGCTTGCGTGATCAGAGTTTGCCTTCCTTTCCTCGCACTATTTCGCCCCTTCCTCTCTCTTTCTCTCTACTCTCCGATGGAATGAATAGGTTAGATGTCTCACCCAAATTGTTCCGCTAGAATGGAGATGAGAGGGAGGAGTGACTATCCAATTGACGCCCTGCTATGCTTAAGAAATCGATGTTTGCTTTTAATTTGGTTGATTATCATGATATGGAAGCTGCATGACTCATTTTCGTACTCTTCTTTCACGCTCTTGCTCTCTCTTTCTCTCTTCTCATCAATCTTCCTTCAATTCCGTCTCATCTAGAGACTGAAATCATCTCCCAAGGGACATCTGTAATGGAGTGAACCCTCCTTCTGACCCATGTCTCAATGCAGATACTCTGCTGTTCCTCCCCCTATATTTATCGCCTATGACTCGTATGGACCCCCCCCCCCCCTTTTCTCCCCAGGGTCTTTATGAATCATTGTATGTTGTTAACTGTCGGCCACTCCTCTGGTCTCTTGTGTATCTTCAGCTTATCCCTCCGTTCCGTCTCTTCGCTCCCCCAATTTCCCCTCCCATCTTTGTTTCATCTTCCAGTAGTAGAAGGAGTAGTCTGACCCCAACTACTCTTATCATATGATAGTATGGCACCGATCATGCATCCCTCAAGGGTGATTATGTCTACTGCAGTCTCCCCTGCCCAATGGTCACTGCCCACCCCAGTCCTCCCATTCTGCTCCTCTCGTCTATTCTATTCATTCGGCGCCTCTAGTCTCCACTCTCGATTTAGTTAGTACGCTCATAAATGTAATGTGTGTGGGATTGGGAAGGGTCGAGAGAGAGAGGGGACATAGAAGTGTAATCGGCTATGAAGGGCCAACCTTTTGGAATGTGAGATAGGGACAGGACAGTGGGGATAAATCATAGCCTGTGTTTGGACTAATACCTGTTCTTGGCTATGGCCCATCTTAGGATTTCTTACCGCCTATGCTGCGCTTGAGTCATGTTTATATACAATCGCTTTCCTTTTCTTGCTGCCTATTGATCTCTGTGAAAGAAACATATTCATGTGTACCGCATTTGTTATTTCGCTGTCTGTTGCACTCCGCGTATTTTACCCTCGAACGACGAATATTATTATTCCAATGATAGATGGCGACGAGTGTGGAGGGATTGGTCACTCTCACTCCCATCAAGCAGAGTCCCGATCATAATGTCGTCAGAATCGCCAGGTATGGCACTTTGAACTGGGGAGGGTATTTGTATTATTTTTTAAATTGATGAATATTTATTTAAATAACAATTGCAGAGAGTCGAATGTGCACGGGGACAGTATCCTGCACATCGCGGGTGGTCCCCATAAGGGAATCATCGTGAACAAGCTGAATCCCTATCTCGATGGTATGTATGATTCATTTGTATCGATGAGATCGAGTTGAGATATAACATCCCACTGAGTATTTCATTTCCCAGTGAGTGGGGAGTCGGACGTGGAGCTGTCGTATTCCGTGTGGTTGCACGGAGGAGAGGAACCCAAACAGGTGAGAATACTGCAGAATGAGAGATAATTAACGATTTTATTTGAATGGAATACGGTTGTGAAACCCCTCTTCTTGTTGAGGAGAAGCGTACGATGTCATTCCGTCTCTCTCCGGGAGTGGAAGAGGACGAGGGACGGGCCGTCGTCCATACATTCTTCCGCCAATTGATGCAGGCTTTCCCCAAGGGTAAGGGAATATTAGAGTGAATCTGAGCGAATTGCGATAATTGCAGATTACGTCTCGTTCATGAAGCGCGTCCTCAAACTCATGCAGGTAAGATATACTTCTCTTTTTTTTATTTTTGAAAATGTAAATTCTAAAATAAATAATTTGTGTCGTACAGGAAGACTACAAGGAGATCGATCACGTTGATCTCGATATGAGATTCGTCGCTGAGGAGGAAATCGTTGCCATTCCTGATGCAGTACAGTATGGTGAGAAGGATTTATTGATGAATGGGGAAAAAGATCAAAGATTATTCGAGAAATAAATTTTAATTACTGAGTGCCTTTAGATTCATCATCAGAGGCTGAGCCAGTGACGGTGGCCCTCGTGCAAGAAGTACTTGAACACGCATATCCCAATGGACTCACTCTCGCAGTCATATCAGAGGCACTCAGGTGAGGGAGGGATATTGTGAAGTATTCATTCTTCTTTATTCCCGGCTCAATAGAGACAATAAAATAATCGTTCCTTTCAGATGCACTGATGAGGAGGCGACGCAGTTCCTTCTCGAATTGGAGGCAACGGGAATAGTGCAGAGAGTGGGAGATGAATGGTGAGTAGTGTAGTCATTGTGGAATGACTGGCTGCGAAGAATGTTTATGGAGTGGGAATCATTAATACATCTCCTAATTTAGGATTCGTGTTGATACTCGCAACGTGGATGCCATCGCCCGTGGTCATTCACTCGCTGCTTCCTCTGATCAACCCACAGTACGGTTACATTCTTGGTTGTCCTAGAAACAGTAATTCTGGTGTTTTGATTTAGTTGCGTTCCAATTTTACGACGATTGTTTCCTTTATAGGTTGCGATCATCTCGTGTCTCTTCCTCGAGAAGCAGGCAATCGATGCACTGCTTGATGAACCGAGTACCGTACACAAGTACAAGAGTGGAGGTCAGAGTGATTAGGAAATGATTTAATTCGAGAAAATTAATAAAGAGATAAACGAAGATACTCAGGTGACTCGAACGTGTACACCCTCGGTCGCATTGGTTCTCATCGAGTGGTGGCGACTAAATTGGCCCTGATTGGAGACTCGAGAGAAGCAACCACTAGTGCTGGATCGATCACTACTAGGTAGGAGAGGGATCGCGGGGAACGACCATAAAGTGGAATAATTGCAGATTGTTGGGTAACTTCCAGCACATTGAGCACGTGCTCGTAGTGGGAGTGGGTGGAGGAGTGCCCCATTTCACTGATGCTAAGAGGTGAGATATCCGAGATGAAAAGGCATAAACGATTCATAAAAAAAACGATTTTGAACGGTTAACATGATGGTTCGTTGCAGACACGTCCGTCTGGGTGACGTGGTCGTCTCGACGAAGTACATCTACGGATCAGATGTCGTCGTTGATAGGTATGTCATTCTGAGGAGTTTGGTTAATTCCAAGTGTGTATTTGTAGACAAACGGAGCAATTCCGTGATTTCACGACGAGAAACTACACGCCGGCGGACCACGATGTCGCCGCCCTTGTTAGTCCTTGTCTTTATTCTATTTTATTGTATTTTATTTATCGATTAGCACGAAAATTTGAACCCGTTGTTGTAGGTGACGTCGAGTGCGGCAGACACGATTCTGACGGAGTGGGAGGGATACACGTCTGAGGCCATCGGAAGACTCACCAGCACTAGTGGTATGAGTCATTTAGGCGTATTTTAGATATTTAATTGTATTCAGATATAGATTGTGTGGTAATTTATGAAGAATAGACCCAATTTTTCCTAAATGTTCTTCGTTTGCAGAGGTTGATTTCACTCGTCCCTCTCCGGAGACTGATCTACTGGCGTTGTCAGTGGGAGGAGGAAACGTCATAGTCATGCCTCATCCCGATCCCGAGAGGAAAACTGCGAGGTACACTTCATCTCTTCGCCTTTCAAATCGTTGGTTGTTTACGTGAATGAAGGACATTTAAAATGAATACTCATGCAGATTCCACGTTGGCCCTGTGGGAGGACTGACCTCTTTGAAGAAAGTGATCGTGTCAACCAATGGAAATGGAGAGAATGGAGAGACGAATGTTGAAGAACAAGAGGAGAAGACGAATGAACAGGTACTTATTCATCTTTTCAATTCGTCTTGAAATTCCGATATTCGTAATTGATGAATGTTCCTTATCAGATTCGTGAGAGATTCGCTGCACAATTCTCCCTTCGATCGATCGACGCGGGATTCGATTCTGTCGTTGCTGCTATTGTTGGATCGAGAATCGATTCATGGGCACTCGTCAGGTGGGAAGAGATTGACTGATACTCAATGAGTGATCGGATCTATTTGGAATGAAGAAACAGAGATCTATGATTTAAATTGCAGAGGAATCTCTGACTACCAGAATGGACAGAGTCGTGCGAGTAGAGTGTGGCAGGTTAGCAATTACACATGATTATTCCACAACGGTTTTATACTGTGATTACGATAAAACACAGAAGGAATGTTTCCTTCTATCTCATTCTCTTCTCAATTTCAAAAATTTCACTTTGACAATTGTCCCCTTCTCTCAGGCGCACGCAGCCACTCGTGCAGCAGCAATGGCGAGAACCATCGTCGAACGACTTCCCAAGGCTAAATAAAGTCAGTATTCGATTAACCCCTACCGTACCATTTCCCCTCGTTAAAGCATTCGAAACTCTCTGTACTACTTGCCTGCTGCTACCGTATTAGGCATTGCTCACCAATTATTGATCGATAATCTTGTTTTACCTCGATTTCCGCTGCCCAATCATAATATTCCCTCTCATATCTACGGTGATTTATCCCCTTTTCCTTATCGATTTGAAGCTAATTATGCCCCACTCAGCTTTACATTTGTCCATCGCATCTCTGCTCTATTTTCTGCATAATAATCTGATTCTCGTCTGTCTTATCTGTCTTATCCAATCAAATAGTTCTGGTTCTATAACAGTGCTTCCTCATGGTTCTATGAACTGATCTTTCCCTCTTTAGACCGCTAATTCTGCTTCATAGAAGTAAAATTGTGATCGTAGAATTCTCATCCTCTTTCTTCTTTATGTGTTAATTTGTTCAAATACTTTGGCGTTGTTTCTGTTGCTGATTCAATAAATATCAGTATCAACTGCATCTAATGTTCTCGTTCTTTCATTGGTCTTCATCTGTTGTGCAGTCCTCATCACAATTCAATAATAATTTGTTCGACCCTTGTTTATCATATTGAGAAGGGAACGAGTGGGTGAGAAAAGGGGGATGGGATAGTGAGACGGGGATACTGCAGACGGAAGATGGGGTAAAGGGGGTGAGGGGAAGGGACGGAGCTTAGGCCATCTTAGAACGAGTAGATGAAGTCTGCAAAGATCAAAGATCATTCACAGTTCAGAGGCTATGGAAAGCACCTTTTTGAGGTCATTCATCTCTCGGGTGTAGTAGACCGAATTGTTGCCCGGTCCTTTCTCGCCCGATTTACCTGCACAATTTCAATTGCTGATGTACCGTATTCCAATATCTTCCCATTTACCTAATAACGAAGTATGGCCCGTGGCTGCATTAGAGAGTGAGTGGGTGAGAAGGGGCCTATTTCTTCTTATTCTTCGAATTGTTCGAGGCTGCAGAGGGGAAGGTGTTAGTAGGGAAGGAAGATCCTATCTACAGTACTCCTCCTGGAAGGTACCGTTACCCACCACTAGACTTATTGGGCGATTTCTTGACTGGAGTCTTCTTTGCGGGAGTCTTCTTTCCAGGCGTTTTCTTCCCTCCGGACTTCTTCGACTGAAATTACGATAGATCAATATCGATTACCGTACTCTATACAGTACCTTTTCCTTGCTGCTGGCGAGAGGCTGCTTGCTCTCCTTGGAGCTCTTCTGAGACTTCTGCTCTTTCTGCAATCGATAGCGTAATCAATCGATCCACCGTATCCCTCAGCCCTATACAGTATCCCTACCGTACCTTGGACTTCTGTTCCTTCTGGCTCTTTTGCTCCTTTTGGCTCTTTTGCTCCTTTTGACTCTTCTCTTCCTTTTGACTCTTCTCTGATGGGGGCTGAGGGGCGGGTGCGGCCTTCGCTGCAATCGATATCATCAGACCACGGTATCTCCATCTACCGTATTCCTCATCTACAGTATCTTACACGGAGAGATGGCAGTGGCCGTGACGGGAGGATCGGAGGGAGGAGGGGCCACTGGAGCTGCAGCTGCTGCAGTTGCTGCAGGCACGACAGGAGGCGGCGTCATCGATCCAGCCTCTTCCTTCACGGGCTGAAGAGGGAGGGTTACGGTAGTCGATGGATACGGTATCCTACCGTAATCGAGGGAGTGAAGGTCGACGGAGGAGGCACATCGCTCTTCACGGGCTGAAGAGAGATTGGATTACTGTAGATCCACTACCATACTCTCTTACCGTCTCAGGTGCTGCGGGAGCTGCTGCTGCAGCTGCAGGAGGTTCTGCTAGAGGGGCCGGAGGAGCAGCCGCCGGTTCGGGAGTGGAAGGAGCTGCAGTAGGGGCTGGTTCGGGTGCGGGAGGAGGGGCGGCCATCTCGGGTGGAGGAGGAGGAGGTGCAGCTGCTTCAGGAGCAGGAGGAGCCACTTCGGGAGTGGGAGGAGCAACCTCAGGAGGAGGAACGGGTGCGGCAGTCTCAGGGGTTGGGACAGGGGCAGAAACGACTGGAGGAGGTTCAGATGGAGTATCCTGGACTGGTTTGGGCTGTTCTGTGATCACTGGAGGATCGGATGAAGGAGCGGTACTCTCTTGAAGAGTGGCCTTCTTTACGGGAGATTGTGCAGAGGGAGCGGATCCAGGACCGGGAGTGGGAGCCGGAGGATCGGACGATGGAGCCGTCGATTCCGTCGGAGCCGGGACAACGGGTGCCAAAGGGGCGGTTACGGCTGCGGATGGATCCGAGGCAGGGGCCGTTCCATCGGTAGTGATCATGCGAGCAGTATTGACACCATCAGAAGGAGGAGGAATGGGAGCAGGGGCAGAAGGAGATGGAGTAGATACCTTCTTGTTCTTGAGGAACTGAAAGGAATACGGATTACGGTAGGTATGGTAGTGTGGTGGGAGGGGTGGGGTACGGTATCCTCACCAGGAAGTAGTAAACAGCGGCGGCAGTGGCGGCCGCGATGACGATATACAACAGCATACTCTTGAGTGCACGTCTTGTCGAGTGTCTCCTGAAGAGGGATACGGTAGAGTAGAGTAGGATGGAGAAGATCGATGGGTCAGGATGATTACCTTGGGAGGGGAAGAGACCGCCCTGGAAGAATGTGAATGAAGGGAATTGAGGAATGGGAAGGTATTTTATAGGGTTGAGAACAAAGGGATTAATTATGGTTGAATAGTAAAAGAAGAGATTAGTTAATTGAAGATTGAAGAATGGAATGTAAAGTGAGATGAGCGATCTTAGATAATCTCAATCAATGATGATTTTAAAAGGAATTCAACTGATTAAATCCTTATTATCTCTTCATGAACATTGAGAAATCAAAACGAAGCATCAACCGACAAATAGTGTCTTCAATGAGGAAGGTAACCGAATGATGATTATTATTGCAAATTTAGCAGATCTTACGAGCTCTTTCTTCCGTTCATGCACATTTTCTATGCATGTGTATCGTCTAGAATATACTACAGAATGAAGTGGCAAGGATCACTCGTGAAAAGAAGACCGGAATGAGTTCCGATGCTCCTGAAGTTGATTCTCTTCAGTGCAAACGTTATTGGAGATGATAGGAGTAGGTCGTCAACGATTTCTCCTCTGCGGTAGATCGGGGAGAGGTTCTCAACACCGTGCTTGCGGAAGTCACGTGCGAACATGAAGCCTGATACCCTTGAAGATAACCATCTTCGAAAATGTTGATTCCATGAAAAAAGATAATAACCTTTGAATAAGTGATGAAATTTTGTATTCCAACACGGGCGACATTCTAAACGAAGAATAAGGATTCTAGGGTATAGCGTAGCAACAATAATCAATAAATTTTAGAACTTGATACTTCACCCAAAAAAGCAAGAAAAGAAAAAGTCGTTTAGGATTTCTGTGTTTCATACGCAGCCGAGTCATTTTCAGGAATGCCGTAAAAACGCATGTAACTAATTCTAACTAGCAACTGGTACTCTTCATGATCCCAAATGTGAAGAGATCGTTATCGTTTCTGACCATTCTTCATTTTCAAAAAAAGAGTTCATAGCTCAAGACAGTCGGAATTGCATGCAAATCGGCTCAGCCCTCTCTCTTTTGTTTCTAATCAGTCACTCTTCACCACCATCAGGGAATGGTCGTGTGCTTGTCATAATCTTTCCTCTTTTTATTGCATTGTAATCAGTTCTTCAATAATGATTCTTCAAATTGAGCACGTGTCTGATCAGCTCTGACACATGCACGGAAAACAGGAGTGAGCTCCGATGCACTGGCGAATCTTCGAAAGGACATTCCTTTCACTCCAGATGTCGAGAGGGTCATCGGAGATGATCTTAGTAAGAGTGATTATCTTCAATTCCATGATCATATATCTAGTAGAGATACGATCATCTTTTATAGATTAAAGTAATTATTTTCTTTTATCCATGCAATGTTGTGCACATCACTTTGTATCGTATTTTTTTGAACCACGATATTTGATACCTGTAGGACAGCTGGCGTCTAAAACTAGCGTCTATCGGTGTATTGACTGAAAGCCCGCCTTTTTTTCTCTCTTTATTCCCTCCCTTCTATCACCCCTCTATATTTGCACCGTCCTCAGCTTGAGAGTAGGCGTGTCAGTACATATGACCTCTAATAGTATTCAGAGTGGATTAATTGACACGGAATTAGCTCTTCACTTATGTTAGTTTTCGCAATACTCTCTTCCAAAAAATATTATACACCATTCTAGGGGTCTACACTTCCTTGATGACATCAATTGGAGCTCGATCGAGAATATGTTATGAGAAAAGAATCAAACAAGGATGGAAGTGAGTGATTTTTATAATTATTACCGGAAATTTAAAATATAATATTTTTCGAAAAAAATCGACGTGTCGACTGTTTTTCGATTCTTACACTATCGGCCTCATATGTGGCCTGTTCGATGCATGTTCATGGCGGCCGATCCATGTCGTGGTGGTCTCACCCTTTTAAGAACACAATCAGCTCTATCAATGGTTACCATGTTAGACATTACGAAAAAATAATGAAAAATGAAGTAGACAGTCGTAATCAATATAAAATTCTAACCGGGAAACCTTATTTTCAGAGATTTTTGCTCTTCTGAATAGGGAACCGTCATTAACGAACCGGATATCGGTTATTAAGGATGAATAGTGACAAGGGAGAAAAAAAGGAGTACAAGAATCTATTTTCAAAAGTTGCCAAAATGGCCAACTAGACCTCGAAAATCGATAATCTAGAAGTATGCGCTCACCACATGCGCCGAATCACCGGACTGATATACGAGCTGAGCATTCCCTCGCACAACGGCCGTATGGCTCTGACGGTAGCGTCCTACGCCTCTGAACTTTCATTTGAAGGTTCGACTCCCCTAGCTTCCAAGATTTTTTGCTGACTGTTTTCACCCTTGTCCCCCAGAGTTTCACAAGAAGGAATTTTTTTGATTGTGCAAGACTTCGCATCGCTTCATCGCCATACATCTTAGTAATCCTTGTATGATCATCAGAGACTTCTGAGACAGGGAAATTTCGAAAGTAATAATCAGAAAGCCACCGTTACTCGATTTTCCGCAACCACTTCCTCAAAGACAAAACGAGAGGCCAATTCGATTCCTTTCCTCCCTGGGTAGGTCAAAAGCTCGCGCGCGCTACCATAGATGAAACGACTTTGGCATGAACTCATTCCCCTACTATCTGATCAAAGATCATGCCGTACAATAGCGACTCAGCAACTAGAAGGCAAGTTTTGATCACGGTCTTGAATGGGATATATGTAGTAGGCCACACCATCACTTCTTACAGATTTTTCATCTCGGTATATCAATTAGCGTTCTCAGTTTGAGTTTGCCTGAGATTAGAGCCCAACATCATGACTCCTTGGTAGGCTCATCACACAACAACAATGCACAGGACAAAGTGATAATGATATAATTTCAGTGGCTGGTACGCGGTCGTGCTCGCGACGACTGTCGGCGCCACCATTACGGTAGCAGCGATGCTTCCGTGCGTCGACGAAGTGACCAAGCTATGGATAGGTAAGTTCATTAGGTGTTTTTAATTCTTCAGTAGGGTTGCCTAAAACGAATTCGAACATGAAATGACTTAGGCTAGTGTTTAGTATGGTTGCCGGTTCGAGATCGGTTTGAGAGGGACGATATGTAAAGCGAGTGCGGTGGTACCCCGCACCCTCTTTACATATCGAAAAGGAGAGAGAGCAAAGGGAGAGAGGAATGATGTGGTATCACCGTACCCTCTTTACATATCACCCCTCTCTCGCGGTATTGCCGATACCGAACCTGCAACCCTAGTGGTTAGCAGTACTTTTTTTCCTTCCTTTTGCTCTGGATTAGACTGACATAAAATAGCCTTTCACTTACGAATGTCTAATTCGCATACAACAGAAGCATGTTTTCTAATCATTTCAGACCGTGTGAATGCAGTTCACTCCAATGCAGCCGCCTGGGGAGCGAGCTGGGAGGAATTGTATTCCTTGTCGCATTCGTTATTCTGCAGCTAAGGGAGCGAAGAGAAAGAGAATTCAGTCTGCCCATTGCAACAGACACTGAAAAGGATGCATCTTTTACAGGAAGTAGATGGAGCACTCGAGCAGGTGGTGATCGAACCTCGTCGTCCTCTTCTCTACCCCTTTAACTAAACTCCTTTATCT
>LS487535.1:141757-172783 GCA_900490705.1 Pristionchus arcanus
ACCCCCCCCCCCCCCATTTGCAAGCCCACATATTGCAATGAACCCCGTTCACATTGTTTTTGATACATTATTCCATTTCGTGAGAGAGAGGGAGAGAGCGAGAGAGATAGTTTTATTGATCGTTTTATTTGTCACCGTTTTAAATTTTTACTTTTTTTTTTCAGAGCGAGAGAGAGCGTTTTATTGATCGTTTTACATTTTTTTCTCAATTGCAGTTTTGCACAGGGGCCCTACCAAAACCTTACCTACTAACATTAATTTTCTATTACTAATTGTACCACTACTCACAACCATTATTGAGAAATTTTCTTGTAATAGTTTGAGTATACGTATTTTTAGTGAGAAATTATTAATGTACGAGTTTCCTCGCTTGACAACACCGGCTCAGAGGTTTTCTCTCGTTTTGCGGTTTCGATAAACGTGGTTTAGCACATCATCTTCCATTTGATTACTATCGACTAAATGTAATTCTCCACAAAAAAATGCAAAAGTGATCTCACATCCTTTCGAGATGTAGCCATCCGTAAAAGAACGACTGAGCTATGGCCGCAATGGAAATCATAGTATATTTGTTAATTTAAATTGTTTGTACGCAACTAAATTTTAATGCGCACATTTATCAACAGAAAATAACGTGCACGATAACGGCCTCCCATTTAGGCGATAATCTCGAACCTGAGAGGGGCAAGCAGCTCAGGCTTGTTGTCTCAATCAGGGAAGATTTCTAAAGACACTCATACAACTGATTCTAAACTATCTATTCACTCTTGAACCGATATTCTTCATGAACATGGAACGATCCTTGTTGTGAGCAGGTCGTTATCGTTTCAGATTATTCTTCTTCTTTTTCTTAATCATCATTTTTTCCAGAGAAAAAACTATAAATCGAGGTTTGCGAATGTCTTCGATCAGATATGCCAAGCGGCAATCGAATGCTGTGAAGAGTCTAATTTGCATGTGAGAAGATGCTCACGACAGTCGTAAGTGCATGCAAATCGGTCCAGCCCTCTCTCTTTTTGTCAATAATCAGTTTCCCTTCACCTCCATCAGAGGATGGTCGAGTTGTCTGTACCGATCTTTCGCCTTTTTATTGCATTGTATTCAATTCTTCAACAATGATGGTTCGAATTGAGTACATGTCTAATCGGATCTATCTTCATTTTTTGTGATAGTTCGCGTGTAACACCTAGAACGGACATTGTAGAATGAAGGGACAGCGACTCGAGGCTCGTGCACGGAAAACAGGAGTGAGCTCCGATGCACTGGCCGATCTCCGCAAGGCCATTCCTTTCACTCCAGATGTAGAAAGGGTTATCGGAGATGATCGGAGTAAGTAGAGATGCTCTTCAATTCCAAGATCATATAGAGAAGAGATACGATCATTTTTCATTCAGTTCTCTTGATGCGTGTGCCCACGAGCAAGCTCAAGATCTGTGTCGTGTGCGGGGACATTCACGGGCCCCGACATTTCTTCCGAGACCATCCCATGCCCAAGGAGAAGGTAATATAGTCGTACTGCATTCAATATATTCCGAATATCTCATTTAGATGGCGGTGGTCCGTCGAATGGGAAGATGCCTGGGAACGGGACAGAGAAAGGTCCTCGATCTGACCACATACTTCGAGGCCACTCCAGAAGAGAAGGATGCCATCCTCATCCGTCTCCTTCGATCCTCCAGAGTCTTCTTCAAGGGTATTCCCCATTTGAGAGATGATAACTTCATAGAGATCTCCACCTTCGTTTCAGGAGGTGGATGAAGAGGTTTGTCCAGTACCTTCCTCACCTCCAATCTCTTCTCTCTCAGGAAGCAATGGAGGAATTGATGGCGATAGGGGAGGACGGGGAAGATTCGGATGAAGATGAGAAGGGAGGAAGAAGAAGAGGATGGAGAGATGACCTGCGAAGGTTTCATCGTCAGTTTCACTATATTCCATTCTAATGGACCATATTTCATTCAGAGGACTAAATGGAAGATTGGAAGTGCTGGGACAAGGATCCTATGGACTCGTCCTGGGCACATCCACTTCCTCAATTGTATTCAAATTTAGTTTACACTGGAAAGATGCTATGATACATCATCTTTCTGAGATGATCTTCCTCATAGTAATATTCTCGTTGTAGATGACGCCACTTGCGGACCCGAAAGCGCCCAACTACACCTCGGCCCTTCCACAATTGGCTCCCGCATTCAATTGCGTACGATTCAGAGGTCACGATGGTATAATAAGATAACTGCGATTACATTTTAGTTTGTACTGTACTTTTTGTAAGCTATCTAATAAAGAAACACCAAATCAATTATCGGATACGATATGTTCCGGCTGTAATAAAGAGCTAATGGCTGCAATGAAGGGATTTGAGGAGAATGAGGTTGCTGGAGGACGGATGCAATCGGGAGATGGCAACTCGACCCTTCTTCGTCATTCCCCTATCAAGACCGCAGATATCCCTCTCCGCCGCGATGGAGAATGGACTGGTAAACACTTTCACTCACTGATCTTTGATCTCTTATAATTTAATAATTTAAAAAAAAAGAAACACCTATCTCCTGCTCCAAATTACGGCACTGCATCTTCCAGGTCGCAACGAATGCCACACTCGTTTCCGTTATCTGCCAGCTAGCCTTCGCACTTCGAGTTGGAGTATTGAGAGTTCAATTCGAGCACAGGGATCCTCACTCAGGGAATGTGCTCTCCTACGTGGGAGTTGGAGGCAGTTCACTCGACTATGCGATGAACTAGGAAATTGAATAAATTGATTTGATGAATGTCGCATCTTACTTCTCTTACAATAAATTTGCATTCCCATAGTGCTCGTGAATTCAAAAGGGATGGGGAAAACTTGAAAGACAACATAGATGTGATAAATCATAGTGATCGATATCCCTCATCTCGTGGACGGGCTAATCCATGAATTAGTCTAACCGACACGACGGAACGTGCTATTCAATCAATTAAAGACCTTTCCCTCGAAGTGAATAAATACCCTCGTACGTGTGCTTGAACCAGTCAATTATAATGCGCACATTTATTAACAGAAACCAATGTGCACAATAACAGCCTCCCATTTAGGCGATGATCTCGAATCGGAGAGGGGCGAGCAGCTCAGGCTTGTTGTTCTTGGTCTTGACAAGGTGAGCGGTGGCGGGTGCCTTAGGCTGACGCTTGAGGAGAGCCTGGGGAACGCGCTCTCCGGACTCCTTTGCGGCGTGCTTGACACGATCGTTGTTCTGGAAATTTATTAAGATAAAAATTAGATATGGTTAAAAGAGTAAATAACACCGGTTTTGAAAAAATAATGTTTTTAAATTAAACATTAGATGCAGTTAAAAGAGTAAATGAACCAGTTTCTTTTTGTTGAACTTTTTGTTTCGTTTTAACCCAGATTGTATCAAAACCGAAACAAACAAGTCGACTCCACTGCATTAGCCCAGAATGGGTTCTGTAACTCACTACCTAGTTAGTTACTTATTATTACTAATAATGGCGCGTCTATGTTTCTTAGTTTGCTATTGGCTTTTGGGCACTGCCTTTCTTTTTAAGCGTTCTGTGCTTCTGCAGTAATGCACTATACAATTGATACTAAATCCTATACAATTAATACCAAATCCTTTAGTTGGCATTAAATAATTATGAAGTTTCTAATCTTTCTTGGTCAAAGGAATTTCAATAATCGCACATTTAGACAAAACATACCTTCACTCTGTTGAGGAAGTCAGCACGGCAAGTCGAGGGCTTGATGTGCTCAATACGGACGTTGATTCGCTTGGGGATAACACGAGTTCTGAAAATGTTAAATTTGGAATGAGACATTTTTATATCTATTCAGTTTTAATTATTAATAAAAAAAAAAAATAAAAAAAAGGGGAAAATTTTATTAAACTATAGGTTGACGCTCTTTATGAAATAAGATCCCCAAAGTATTCCAGCGTCAAAACAGCATCCACACGAAAAAGAGACAATTTCAAGGAGAAACGAACTAACCTGACGCGCTTATTGACAATGACTCCAACGGCGTGCTTGGTAACGTTGAACACACGTCCGGTACGTCCGTGGTAGACCTTGAAGGGCATACCCTTCTGGAAAGCACCGTTGGCCTTGATGTCAACGATGTCTCCTCTGCGGTAAGTCCTGTAGTAGGTGGAGAGATGCTCAACACCGTGCTTGCGGAAGTCACGGGCGAACATGTAGCGCGTTCCGCGCCTGATACCCTTGGAGTTAACCATCTTCGAAGATGTGGTTTCCCCTGGAAAAAAATGAAAATAAACTTCGAATAAATGATGGTGAAAATTCTGTATTCCAACACGGACGACATTATAAACAAAAAATAAGGATTCTAAGGTATTGCGCAGCAACAACAATCGATAAATTTCACGCCGGAACTTCATTTCAACAATATTTCATTCAAAAAGGCAAGAAAAGAAAAAGTCGTTTAGGATTTCTGCCAAACGAGGTACTGTAGGAAAAGTGGATACTCAGATAAATTTCAGGGATTCCGTGTCGGGGCGTTGATTGTCTCGTATTCCTACTGTACATATTTCCGTTAACCGCTCTTCATGCTGATTTTGGCAATATTATTGATTTTTTTCCGACTTTCCAAATCAATTTTGAGATTGTTGAGGATATCTTTGAACGCTTATTAACTACGCGATTCTATCACTGTGTAATATTTACCTATATTTCCTCAGTTAAACCTTATTTTAAGCCAATAATGTCCGGAATCGGCTCGCTTGCCTACCGCTTCGTCACTCGTCGCTTCTCCACTCTTCTGATCGCTTCGACTGCCGGAGCATTCACGTTCAACTATACCCTCAACAAGGCCACAGACTTGTACTGGGATACCGTGAGTTCTTCTTTCGTAATAAATTTTAATTTCCGGCAAATCACATTTTTTGCGACGGAATATTAACAGCACATTTTGGTGCTATGGCTGTTAGAGTAGGCAGACTGTTATACAAGATAATCAAGGAACAGCACTATTATTACATCGGGCCGTATCATTGCCGTTTGTGTTTAATATAGATCTGAGAGTTAACTCGGCTGACGACTAATACAAGTGCCTGTAGAATACTCCTAAAATTACATGAATACACCTTACTTATTCATTTACACAATCCATTCAATTCGCTTTTCCATTTCAGGTGAACAAGGGCAAGCAGTGGAAGGAGGTCAAGCTCACCATCCAGTAGATCGAAGTATAGTAGCTATCTCTAATCGACAACCTAGCACAAACAAATGTTTGTCGTATGATTTTCTATGAGATAAATAGCTTTTTAGCAAAACTAAGTGTGTATCATGTGTAAATGTTTGAAGCCATTCTGATGGATACTTTAAAGCTCCGCTTTATCAATCAGTTTTTATTGTATTGCTAGGAGCAGCCAGTTAGCATCCAAGTCCCTTGAGCAGTTGCTCTCCAATGTATCCGTGAGCGACGAATTTCGATTCGTATGTCTCGAGGAAGCTCTTGGTCACTTTGTCCATTTGGAATGCCTGTAATTTCGTTTATCGCTTCATACTTTACGATGCTTCTTACGTCCAACACAATCTTTCTGCGCTCTCCGGCATCTTTCAAGTAGGCTTTCACTACCTGAAATATGTTTGATGTTGATGATGATTCCATATGGGTCTCACATCCTTGATATCAATCTTGAAGTAAGTGGTCATTGCACAAATAACGGGCATAGGCAACTCGGCATACGCCAGACTGTCAAGCACTTTGGGAAGTTCGTCACTTGCTTTCTGGATCTCCACATTACTCTGAAATACTTCGGGTCTATATTGCCCTATACTACCTCTTTACCTTCTTGATAGCGAGAAAGAGGAAGATGCAGAGGACAACGACGATAAGACAGATGACAGCTTCCAATCCAATGGAAACAAGGAGAATTGGCGTGATCGTTTTAGAAGCTTCTATTGGCATCTGAAGTACGAAAGATGAGTACGAGGAGAAGTGGAGGAAGGTTACGATGCTGCGAGTGTCGAGTTGTCCCTTCTATCGACCGTCAATGACGAGTGCAGGGAATAAGAATGGATGGAGAATGGCCCTTCTCTCTTTCTGTGAGAAGAGTGAAATTGAGCATTGTTCATTATTCAATTATCTCTTCATTCGACGGAATCAATCAATAACTTCCTTGTAATGGGTCGCCCTTTCCTTGGGTACACAATGGAAGGAGGTCGATGAACTAAGAGGAAGAGGGGGGATCGGACAGCCTCTTCCTCCCTTCTTCTCTTCCCTTACTTCTGAGAGACTATTTGGTCAGCGCCATTCGGTGCCATTCCTTCACCAACTCTATTTGACTCTGTCCATCTCTCATTGAGAACTCCTAGTTGCAATCAGAGATAGTCCTTTCATTCTCTCTGTTAGATCCATGCAATTTGCATTGTAGTCTGGCGTTCTAGAATTTTCGTATTCCGATGGTAATTTTCCATCTCTTAGTCGACGTCAGCATTCTGTCATCCACGATGACGATGCTCATTCATCTTCTCCGTGGTCCATTTATTTTTTGCCTCCGGTCCAGAATTTTGTGAATTTTTGTATTTTTATTGTATGTGCAGTGATCCGCGCAGCTCTAATGGAGCTCCATCCTCTGATCTGTCAGATTACCTTCCTCTCTCCACTCTACTCTGTTTAACCTGCCCTTACCCTTTCCGACTCTATGCAAACTGTGGCTCTCCTCTTCATCCTCCGTTCTCGACCTTTCACAGAGGGGGTCACTCAATCCCCTCTCCATTTACTCTCTAGATGGTTACTCTCATCGATAGATCAAGCAGAATGGAGAGAGTAGTTGTCTATTCTCCATAGAGATGTCCCACTCTTCTCCACATCTTTCCTTCTTTTCCTGGTCAGCTCAAGGCCACGTCAGCGAAAGAGTGAAGAGAGAGACAAAAAGGGAATCGGGAAAGCAATACTCTTCTTCTCGAACTGTCATCTCATTATTCAAGTATCAAACCAATCTCATTTCCTTCCGTTTCCTCGCGTGATTCTCCATGTATCTGTCAATTTCATCCCTTATCTAATCTCATTTCTAGTATGAGGTTTACCCTCCTCACACTTGCCGTCACGGCCCTTCTGCTTGTCGGATCCCGCGCGGAAGAGGAAGAACTCAACTACGAACAGGTATACGGTAGATCAATCGATACCTTGATGATAATTGACCCATTTTGAGGACGAAGGAATCGTAATCCTTACGGATGCTAACTTCGATGCTTTCCTCAAGAAGAATCCCACCGTACTCGTCAAGTTCTACGCTCCTTGGTACGGTATTGATCGGGTTTATCGATTTTCTAGAAAGATCAAAGTGTGAATATATTCTCTTCAGGTGCGGTCACTGCAAGAATCTGGCCCCTGAATACGAGAAGGCCGCTAACAAATTGAGCACTCCTCTCGCTAAGGTGATTATCGATTGATTAGATTGGAGGGGGAGGTCTACAGTATTCCCTTCTCATACTGTATGATTACAGGTGGATTGCACGGTTGAGACTGAGATCTGTAAGAGATACGACGTCAAGGGATATCCTACTCTCAAATTCTGGAAGGAGGGAGGAGAACCAGTGGATTACGATGGAGGAAGAGATGAACAGGGTAAGGCAGAATGAGGAGTAATCGATAACTAACTTTTCTCATCCTATACCATTATGTTTCAGGAATCATCGATTGGATTAATCCCCGTGTCGACCCCAACTACAAGCCCCCTCCTGAGGAGGTGAGGATGGGAATATCCACTGATATCTGATCTTTGATCTCTTGTAGGTTGTCACTCTCACCACTGAGATCTTCGACTCTTTCATCTCTGAGAATGAACTCGTTCTCGTCGAATTCTACGCTCCCTGGTACGATAATTGACCTAATATCGTTTTATTGTCTGTCCCAGTATGATAACGTTTCCGTTGAAGGTGCGGCCATTGCAAGAAGCTCGCTCCGGAGTACGAGAAGGCCGCTCAGAGACTGAAGGTACGGTGGATGTAATCGAGAACTGACTTTATTGATTTTCCCCAGGCCGAAGGATCAAAGATCAAGCTCGGAAAGGTGGACGCCACTGTTGAGAAGAAGCTGGGAGAGGATTACGGTAGGATTGCAAACGATGGATCAATCATTAAATGATTTATCTGTTGAGGAGTCTCTGGATATCCCACCTTGAAGATCTTCAGAAATGGAAAGCGATTCGAGTACAATGGACCGAGGGAGGCCAATGGTCAGAGTTGCACTTTTCTTGTCCAATTTTTCCCAAAATGAATTTGAATAACTATATATTTACATTATTCGTTGGAGGTATCGTGAAGTACATGCTCGATCAGGCTGCGCCTGCTGCTAAGAAATTGGATGGATTGAAGGAGGTGAGAAGAACTGAGAATAAGAGAACAATTGCCATCCAATGACCCATCCCTTGATTTTCTCTCAACCATCTCTTTCTTGAGGTTGAACGATGGATGGACAAGAATGACGTGACTATCGTTGGATTCTTTGCCACTGAAGATGGACCCTCATTCGAGGCTTATTCTGATGCTGCTGAGATGCTTAGAGAGGTTCGTATCCTACTCACATTTTTCCACTTTTCTTCAATTTGACGATTGGATGAGTAATACTCATTGAGCATTGACTTATTCGACTGATCTTTGATCTTTGCAGGAGTACAAGACGATGGGTTGGACGTCTGATCCTGCCGCCTTCAAGAAGTACGATGCTAAGCCCAATGACGTCATCGTCTTCTATCCCGCTCTCTTCCAGTCCAAATTCGAGCCCAAGAGCAGAACCTACAACAAGGTACGGTATCATTTATTCACCTTTTTTTCCTAAAGTATTTTGGTAAAAGTCAGTTTGTAATCCCGAATTTACAGGCTGGCGCAACTCCGGAAGATCTGATTGCTTTCTTCCGTGATCACTCTGCTCCTCTTGTTGGAAAGATGACCAAGGCTAATGCTGCCAATAGGTACTCTATGCAAGATGAATACGGTGGTCGATCGATAACTAACTTTTCTTCCCTTAAGATACTCGAAGCGCCCTCTGGTTGTCGTCTATTACAATGCTGATTTCTCCCTTCAGTACAGAGAGGGATCCGAATTCTGGAGACAGAAAGTGCTCACTGTGGCTAATAAGGTGAGAATGGATTATCGATCGATATTCAATGGCCCCATTAAAGTACGCGAAGGACAAGTACAAGTTCGCTGTGGCTGATGAGGATGAATTCGCGAAGGAACTGCAGGAGTTGGGACTCGGTGAGTGAAATATTGAGAAATAATTTTTTTGCATAAAAAATTGTATGAAATCGTTTAACCTATTCGGGCGTTCTTCTCTTCCGAATAATTCTTCACCTACCTCCAGGTGATTCTGGTCTCGAGCACAACGTTGTCGTCTTCGGTGCTGATAATAAGAAGTATCCCATGAATCCTGAAGAATTCGAAGATGAACTCGATGAGAATCTCGAAGCATTCATGAAGAAGATCTCCTCTGGTTAGTTTGTGTTTGTTGTAGTGTGAAAGCTGATCTTTGATCTTACTACAGGCCACGCCAAGCCATACGTCAAGTCTGCTCCTCTTCCCAAGGATGACAAGGGACCGCTCAGATCACTCGTCGCTTCCAACTTTGCCAAGGTTTGTACATTCTCACTCTCCGAGTTGTAGTTTGATCTTTGAATTCTGCAGGTTGCTCTGGATGAGAGTAAGGATGCCCTCATTGAGTTCTACGCTCCCTGGTGTGGACACTGCAAGGTACTATTGAGAGCGATGATTGGATACGGTAATCCGGAGTATTGATTGATTCTTCGTTTCTCAGGCCTTCGAGCCGAAGTACAAGCAGTTGGCTGCTGCACTGGCCAAGACGGAGCCTAATCTCGTCCTCGCTAAGTTTGATGCCACTGCGAATGATGCACCCGAAGGATTCGATGTTGAAGGTATGGTAGGAGACTATTATCGATCGATTGATTGGATAGAGATGCGATAGAATGATGTGAATCGATTTTTATTGCAGGTTTCCCCACCATCTACTTTGCTCCCTCTGGCAAGAAGGACAAGCCTATCAAGGTACAGTAGTATAGATTTGAGTAGTTAAGGATTACTGTATCGTAAAATATTATCGACTGTCATAAAATCTCTCGATTTCAGTACTCTGGTAATCGTGATCTCGACGATCTGCAGAAGTTTATGAAGAAGCATGCAGTGAAGAGTTATCAGAAGAAGGATGAACTGTAAATGGAGACCCCTCCTTCCCTCTGTAGTCCCATCCCCCTCTTCCCTCTCTTGTTCCATTCATCGTATTTCCATCCCTAGGTATCCTGACTATACCTCGTTCTATTATGGTATTGAGTAGTAGCCGGAGTATAGTCTCACTTCGGGCTAACCTTCCCATCTCATCCTCTCACAATGATACCCCCTCTACAGTAGAAGAATCAAAGACAATGTTTTATCCAATCATGAGCAATTACGTGTATAGTAATAAGTTTTGCAGATAATTAATTATGTGTTTTATAAGTGTTGTTATGGCAGTCGTCTGTGATTGGAGTGAGGTCGTGTGATAAAGTTGCCGCCATTCTTGAAGATGAGTTACAGGCTAAAATAATGACGTGGACGATAGGGAAAGGGGGTCCTTTTAACGTCTGAAGTTATTTCTATTCAGAGACAAGCAATGTTGAAAAAAAGAGAGTAATCAATTGAACGTTGTCGCTCATGGAATGCTTCTAGGTACTTCTGAGAGATCTGGGGATCTTAAGTTGTGAGTATACGTGTCCTTCTCTTATTTACGTTTGTCCGAGAGAGAAAGAGAAGGAAGAGAAAGAGAAGACCCCCACTCGATTCTCAATCAAATCAGATGCTACTAGGTGTAAGATCCTCTCTCTGCGCACCCTCCCTCTCTCCGATCCCTCTACTCTCTCACCCCCTCGCCTTCCCTGAGGCAGCAGTGTCCGATAGCTTCCAGTGTCCTTTAAACTGTCCCCTCCCCCTTCTTCCCTCCTCTCTCCTCCAGTTCCCTCTCTTCTTCAGATCCAGAGAGGTCAACACAGATTTCTCCCGATATCTTCAAGAGGCTCCTCCCGTTTCTCTATCTCTCTCTCTCACTTAAGATCCCACCTCCCACTTTCTACTCCACTCCGCATTTCTTACGATTTTGCACTGTGTGAGCGTGGCCGACGAATCATAAATCTCAGAATGACTGACGTGCCTGTCGCCCACAACTGGACCGCCGATACCTGGGACTGGCCTCTTCAGAGCGCTGATGGTGTCGTGAGGGTGAGTGGATACGGTAATGTGGTGCGGCTGAGATGGACGACGTTTCCCAGGTGCACAACACGAAGGACAAATTCGAGGTCGGACTCGATGTCCACTTCTTCACTCCCAATGAGATCGAGGTTAGAGATTTCGAACTGAACTTATTGCCGATAGTCTGGACGGATGATATTGCATTGAAGACAGCAATAAATGGGTAGAAATCAGAAATAGGAGTATCATGAATTTGACAGGAGATTTGATTGTAATATTCGGGAGAATATTACAATCAGAAGCAGAGATCAAATATCAAAATTCAGGTGAAAGTGTCTGGACACGAACTTCTCATTCACTGCCGTCACGAAGTTCGCAATGACGAATTCGGATCCGTCTCTCGCGAAATCCATCGGTACGTTAGACACTTGATCTTTGATCTTTCCTGTAACCGAGAAAGGAGAATTCTTCATCTGATTTGTTCAGCTCGTACAAACTTCCCACTGACGTGGATGCTGCTTCTCTCAAGTCGAATCTGACCAACAGAGGGGTCCTCGTTATCACTGCCAACAAGACCGCATAAGAGATCAAAGATCAATATCCAATTCATACTCAGCTACCCTTCGCCGAATGTAACCTCTAGTCACCCAAACGATATCAGTCCGCTAATAATATCACTATGATTTGTAATTAAATTATGGATAAACCAATTTTTGTAGTTCTGAAATGTCAAAAAGCAGCAAAAACGGTGTCTATCGTAATAGATCAGTTTCTATAGGAGATTGTGGATGGATCACTGGTGAGATATTTTCTCTTACGATATCAGGAGATCAAAGATCAAAAAGTTTAATCTCGTATGTATACTTGTCAGCTACCCTTCGCCGAATGTAACCTCTAGTCACCCAAACTATATCAATCCGCTAATAATATCACTATGATTTGTAGTTTAGTAATGGATAAACTATTATTGTAGTTCTGAAATATCAAAATGCAGCAAAAATGGCGTATTAGATCAGTTTCTTGTAGTTTAGTATTCAATAAACTATTTTTTGCAAAATTCCAAAATGGCTTCAGTCGTATTAGATCAGTTTCTATCGACAGCAGAGTCATTCCGAGTGGTGCATGATCTTTCATCAGTAGCCGAGATTAGAAACGTCGCCCTCACCATTGGGTGGTAATGGCCGGGATTCGAACCCCCAACCTCTCGGTTGTGGGGCAAGCATCTTCGCAATGAGCTATAGTGTGTTAGGGGAGGGGAGACGCTAGAGTGCTCTACACCGGGAGAGACAACGTTTTGCCACTATTTCTCCTCGATTGCGGGGAATGAAGAGGGGAAGGTAGAGGGTCCAGATGGTCCATTCGAATAATCAATCTCTCTCGTCTTGCAACATTCCCAAGACCAACATGTGTTCATTCTGACATTCATTTGATCAGTGATGGGAACAACAGTCCCTCCCCCTATTTCTTTGCTCATTCGATGGAATGGAGTACCCCCGAGTGAAGGATCACATATCCTCGATATATCTTCAAGGGATTATCGTTTGTATCAACTCCGGAACCATTTAAGATTAGCTAGAACATATTTATCTATAATAACTCTTGGTTTTGTATTGCGACAAGAAAAGGTGGAATCGGGTTATGAATAGACACGGAATTTGTAAGACTGTATTACGGGTACGGTAAGTGAAGAGGGGAAACGGTAAAACTGATGATAAAGGGGGAAGAGACTAAGCTATTCACAGGATTGGTCGTCACAACCGACAAAAGAACATTGGGAAGGGGGTTAGTTTATGGGATGTAGTAGATGAAAGGAATGAGGGAGGGGAGGAGGGGAAGGGAATGAGATCATCTTATCCGACAGCATTCGATGGTCTACCAGCAATAAGTTGAGTGATGACACTCTCATCGATCAACGTCGTCGTATCTCCCAATCCATTATCGAATCCCTCAGCGATCTTACGGAGAATACGACGAGTCACCTGCAAGAAAATGATTAGCATGGCCATCAACAAATTTGTACAATATTGATGAAGAAAACGTTAGAAGAAGGAGCAATCACACTGGATCCAACTTTTTGTACCTGGGCGTGCAAAATTTTTCGCTCTCTCATTTTGCAATGCTCAGTCGCCGGTCAGAAAAACCGAGAGATCAATGCGAAATGAAATGATCGAACAATATTCTGCGCGCCCCAGATTTATACACTTATTGTTAGCTCGATTTTACCTTTCCAGATCTAGTCTTGGGCAATCCGGGTGCCTGCTGGATGATATCAGGCACAGCAATGGGTCCAATCTTTGTACGAGCAAGCTGCTTCAATTCGGCCACGAGGGAAGGAGTAAGACGTTCACCCTGAAGGAGAGATATACCGTAATGAGGGACTACTAGAGTTCGAAATATGGGTCGCCGTCTCTTCATTTTAACACACTCTCTCTTCGCGTCTCTGACCGGTAGAGGGAGAGTTGGGAAATGAAGAGACGGGGCGACCCGTATTTTGAACTCTAGTGACTACCGTAACCCCCAAGCCTTGAATCAATAAATCGATAATCTAACCTGATTGAGGGTGACGAAAGCATAGGGGAAGCTTCCCTTGATGTCGTGAGGTGCGGCGACCACAGCAGCCTCTGCCACCTGAAGGAAGATTATTCATCATTTTCCTTTGAAAATACCGAATCCAAATTTCGGCTACGGTATTTTACATTTTTTTATTGATTCGCTCTATTTTCTCAAGTCCCTCTGTACCCTTTTTCTCTCGGATTTCCATTCTCCTTCTCCTCCTTCTCCACCCTCTCCTTATCTTCCCATCCGTCTTCCTTCTATTCCCTCCATTTCCCCCGCACTCCAATTCCACCTTTCCCTCCATCGGAGAAGGGATGAAGACGGAAAAGGGAGGTTAAAGTATAGAGGAGAAGAGAAGGAAGGAGAAAATGCGCAGAATTGCACAGGAAATTCGATTATGGTAAGTGGAATGCTGATTTGAATGAGAAGGATCAATTATGAATCAACGATTAGAGTTCATTTAAGGCCAATTATTCGCTTCGGAGAAGATTATCCTTCTTATGCACCATGTCTCTACTAAAACATCCCATGGCCTTCTCGCATTGCCTTTTGTGTGGGTGGAAATCGCATCCCTTGGGAAGATAAGCGAATAGAGTGAAGAAAAAGGGAAAAGAAGGGGAGAAGAGAGACAAAGGAAGGAACGGAATCAGTCATGTGAGAAGCATCTCAGGAAACCAAAACAGACAAGAATGGAGGAATGCATCGATGAATCTCATAAATACCACTGGTTAGCTAATTGTAAGAAAGGTGACAAGTTTAAAAATGCAAATGCCCACATAGGATCTGACAGACTATCACCTTTTCTAAATGGTGGCATATCTCTATTAGAGGACGCCTGAAGGACCGTTTTGGACTATTTTGCGGATGCCCCCACCTTTTCATCGTCACCAGCGATAATTATCCTCTTTTCCTTACCTTATCATGGGCAGCGAGTGCACTTTCGATCTCAGCAGTCGATAGAAGATGGCCGGATACATTCATTAGATCGTCAACTCGACCAGTCACCCAAATGTATCCTTCGTCGTCTCTGAAGATTTATTATCCATTATTTCTCCATAACAAATTAATCATTCTTCACTCACCTCTTTGCTCCATCTCCAGTGAAATAGAATCCAGGGAAGGACGAGAAGTACGTCTTAGTGAATCGATCCTGAGAAGATCATCCGTCGACTACCGTACTCCTCTTTTTTTAATGCTTACCGTATCTCCCCATACTCCTCTTAGCATTCCTGGCCATGCACGAGCGAAGCAGAGATTTCCCTCTCCCGGTCCCTCGATCAATCGACCTGAAATACATTGAATGAGTACACTCTACCGTATTCGATGACTACCGTAATCTACCGTACTTCTCTCCTACCGTACCTTCCGAATCGACGAGAACGGCCTCAACTCCGAAGCAAGGGAAAGTGGCTGATCCGGGCTTGAGGGGAGTCGCACCGGGTAGAGGAGCGATGACGTGACCTCCCTACGAATTGTCGATTGATTTATTTTAACGTAACCAGTCCTTGATTGCATTCCTCAGTTCGTCCACCGTACTCACAGTCTCAGTCTGCCAGTAAGTGTCGACGATTGCAGCTCTTCCCTCTCCGACCACTTTGTGCAGCCATCTCCATGCTGACGGATTGATTGGCTCTCCGACGGTTCCGATCACCTGAGATTATTCCATTTGATGATACACCTCTCATTTCCCTTCATGAACCATTGCAATAATTAAACACCATCGCTCTTTAGTTGCAGTCACTCAATGATAAATGTACCTGCAGCGAGCTCCTATCATACTTGGTGACGTAATGATCTCCCACTGCCATAAGTGCACGAACTGCCGTAGGAGACGTGTAAATCTTAGTCACCTGAAGAAAGATTATTGTAAGTCATTTATCGATTGCTGAGTACCGTAATCCCTCAAAATCCCCTCAATAACTCCTTTACCTTGTACTTCTCAGTGACCTGCCACAATCGAGATGCATCGGGATAGGAGGGAAGACCCTCGAAGAACACGGATGTCAATCCATTCATAAGAGGACCGTAGAGAACGTATGAATGACCTGAGAAGGAGATCGTTATTAATTTTGATACGATTCGCTATGGCGCGACGCATGACATAGAAAGTAATGCAACACTATAGCTTACGGAATTTTCGAAAAAAAATCAACCACACCACAATAGTATAACACACTATAGCTCATTGCGAAGATGCCTGCCCCACAACCGAGAGGTTGGGGGTTCGAATCCCGGCCATTACCACCCAATGGTGAGGGCGACGTTTCTAATCTCGGCTACTGATGAAAGATCATGCACCACTCGGAATGACTCTGCTGTCGATAGAAACTGATCTAATACGACTGAAGCCATTTTGGAATTTTGCAAAAAATAGTTTATTGAATACTAAACTACAAGAAACTGATCTAATACGCCATTTTTGCTGCATTTTGATATTTCAGAACTACAATAATAGTTTATCCATTACTAAACTACAAATCATAGTGATATTATTAGCGGATTGATATAGTTTGGGTGACTAGAGGTTACATTCGGCGAAGGGTAGCTGACAAGTATACATACGAGATTAAACTTTTTGATCTTTGATCTCCTGATATCGTAAGAGAAAATATCTCACCAGTGATCCATCCACAATCGGCAGTGCACCAGTAGACGTCAGTCTCGTGATGAACATCGAACGTCATCTGAAAGATCAAAGATCAATACCTACAGTAACTATTTCCTTCACTACCGTAATCCCTCTATCGTACCTTGGTGGTCTGGTATGCGTACGTCATGTAGCCTGCGGTCGTGTGCAGGATTCCCTTCGGTTTGCCCGTTGATCCACTGCAAATATGACTTATCTCTTCACTAGTTCACCCTAAATTTATTCGAATCCATTTAATACACCAATCATCGCCGATTTGATGCAGGAAATACCCAATTTTCGAGAAAAAGGAGAAAAGACAACGCCAATCGGAAGTAGACATTTTACAAGCCATCATTCAATAAATGCTCTTCAATCGTTACCTGGTGTAGAGGATGAAGAGGGAATCCTCGGCATCCATCCATTCCACTGGACTGTCCACTCCCTTAATTTATAAAGTTAATTAATTCTGATATTATTGAACTTTCTCACCTTGACAGATTCCATGGCGGCTTCCCACTCTTCGTCTCTCTCGTGACTGCACGAAGGACCGAACTGAACGAGTTTACGTCTTGACTGGACAAATACCGTAAACTCAATCGATCTACCTGGGGTGCCTTGACTCCATCGGGGAGGGAAACCCTCTTTAGATGTTCAACAACGATCACTTTAGGAAGGGGACATCCATCGGCTGCTGCCAATTCAGCCGCCTGAATAATCCCTTTCGAGTAATCAATGATTACAGTATCCACTGTCTACCGTACCTTATCGACGATTGGTTTCAACGCGATTGGCTTCGTTCCTCGGAAGACTCCGTCGGATGTCACCAGCAACTTCGCTCTACAAATTACATCATAATCACTGGTACAGTACCCTCTCAATCGATATCTCCTCCAAACCGTACTCTTCTTACTCACTTTGCATCGACTATTCTCGCAGCGAGAGATTCGGCAGAGAAACCAGCGAAGACAACGGAATGAATGGCACCGATTCGAGCACACGCCAGCATCGCGATCGCCAATTCACTGATCTGCAAGACTATCTTTGATATTTATCGCTTTCAGACTGGAAAAAATCGATAAAGGTTTCTTCTTCCGTACCATGGGCAGATAGATGGATACGGTATCACCCTTGCCCACTCCTCGTGTACGGAGGACAGCAGAGAAAGCAACGACCTGGAAAACGATCAGTTCGTGATTTTTTCGTATACTGTATTCTTCATTCATTCCTTCCGCTTCCCTATCCCCCTTCTCTCTCCCTATTCCTTCTCATTTCTCAACCCACGATATCTTCTCTTCCTCAGTTCGCGTCGATGCTTTCCCACATAATTCTCTCTCTCGATGCGAAAACAAAGTGTGAAACAGAGCACAGACTACTTCCTACTGCTTCGAGATTCGAAAACCACACATTATTCCAATAAGGGAACCTTAAAAAATGTTCCTAACCTTTTCGAGGAGTTGATTGTAGGTGATCTTACTGGCATCTCTCGGATCGTTTCCTTCAAAGAGGAAAGCATCCTGGAATAGACGAGATTCAGGAAATGATCATAGTGGTATGAAAATGACCAATTAATTTCAAAGTAACCAAATATCGGACCTTATCTCCCAATCCCCTCTTAATGTTCCTCTCCAGACAATTGTAGGCAACATTCGTTCTGGCTCCACTCATGAAACGGCAGAAGGGAGCACCCTTACGAACATCGAAGTTCCACTCGAGACCCTTACTGAAATAACAGGATTACGGTAATTGTTTATCGATTCTCATATTCTGATGGGTACATTACTCCCTTCCTGACCTCGTCCATTGATCACTAGTCCTTATCTCTTTGGTTCTAAGCCGAGACTGAGACCAGCCGCTCTTATCTCTAATCACCATTTCCTTTTTCATATCAGCATTTATCTCTGAGAGAGTTCACATCAGCACAAAATATGTTGCTCACTGGAAACAACCAACTTCGTCGTAGAACGGTCGAGATTGATTGCACTACAGATTTTTCGCATTTATTGGATGTTATATACGCGAGAAATAGTCGCACCCAATAACGCACTTGAGAATGATGAAGGCAATAATAAAAGCTATTTTGGCCTTCGAAAAAGCTTAGTCTCCTTTCCCATAATAATGATGTTTTGCCGGAAAGAGAGTCAATTAGTGAGATTACCATCAAGATTTTCTTCCCTTCTCGAACTATAGTAAGGCACAAAACACGATAGCAGCATGGAACTCGCTAGTAGCTGTTATTCTACTCTTTCGGAAGGGTCAGAGTCCACATCTTCATCGAACCCTTCCCTTCTTTTCTTAGTCATCATCAATCTTCTATTCCAGAATCGACCTCTCACGCCACTTTTTTTCCTTCTCTCCATTCCATCTTTCGATTGCCATTCCCTTATCAAATCTGCAGAGATGGCAATACATCATAAACCAACAAAGCAAAGCTGAGTCAACTTCCCCCTCTCACTTCATTCTATCGACGAGACACCCGAGACAGTGCACTCAGTATTGAAACAGACGCGCTTTTTATGAGTAGACCACCTTTTTCTCTCTTTCCATCGGTGTTCCAATCAAATCAATATCAGCTTACGTGGATCCTTGCTCGAAGTAGAGCTCCGCAGCTACGGTGGCCCAGAATCGATCGGAATCGTTGATGGAAGAACGGTAGAGATCATGGTAGGATGGAAGACCGGACACATGAGCACCCGCGAGGAGAGGAGCAGGAGGAAGGAATACCTGGAGAGGAGGGATACCGTATACTGACTACCGTATCCAATCAATACTGTCCTTCTACCGTACCCCTCACTTACATCTAATTCCTCCTCAACTTCCTTGTCGAGACTGAACTTGACTCGGACGTCAGACATCTCAGTAGATTGACCGGTTCGAGAACAATACTCTGCAATGGTCAACAATGATGATCTCTGAACACATTACCATATTCACGACGATCAAATCACGGATTACAGATTACCTTAAAAGGTAAATTCGTCGCGTGGGCTGAAGGGGAAAACGCGACGGTGCGTGTGAGAATAAACGAAGCAGAAGGAAAAGTGCGAGGAAGTAGGAAGGAACCTGGAGCACCTGGGGACGTCATCTTCTATCTTTAGTCATTCAATAGCCTAGTCGAGCACTGATCCATTCTTACGTCAGCCTTCTCTCTCTCTTTCAATCAGCGGAACAGTGAACTCTCTCTAATTCTCGATCTCTTTTTGTGCTTGGTCTGGTGGAGGGATCAGATCATTCAAAGTACAACAGTGAAAGTGAGGGGAAGATGAGGGAAGAGGATGAAAGGAATGACCGGACGAGACGAATTCTCACGATATTTCCTCCTTATATCATCCATAGATCGGTGGTCTAGATCATAATTTACTTGATCATTGGAACCTGCCCCCTTCTTCCCCCCTCCCCCTCTTCCGATAGGATCTACCTCTCACTTCTCTTCGATCAACAGGAAACAATCACACCTTATAGTAAGCGAATTCCGGAAGAAAAATACGTCATTTCGCGAAAGAATAAAAGAACGTGAATACTGGCTGTACTGTGTGAAGTCCCCTCTCTTTATACCCAGAGATTCCCTCGAAAAAAGATTGTGAAATCATCAATCGCACAGACTTCATGAGAGAATCGCCCCTGTTTACGTGCCTATTTGCAGAAGTTTACTGCTAAAAGACACGTAAGCAATGCTTACTAAGCACTGTTGTCACCATCAGAGACTACTCAGAGGGGACTAAGAGGGAAGGAAGAGAGGGAGGGAAGGGAGGGGAGGGGAAAGGAGGGGTGTTTTACTAGTCGCCAAACTTTGCCAAGATGAACGGCTAGTTAAGACACAGAGAACTATCGTCCCTCTTCGTTCTACGATCAACAAACTGGCCAAAATACGATGGGTTCGACGAGAGGAGAAGAGAGGGAGGGAGGGGACAGACAGACACACTTCGATCCTCTCTCTCTTCTTCTCTTTCTCTATTCCGCGCTGGCGGGGGAAAGAGATAGAGCGCGCGGTGCCTCTAGAGAGAAGAGAGGAATGGCCAGCTCAGATCCGAGAGACGAGTGAAATGGAAGGGGAAAGGGGCGGAGTTACATGCTTCCCCCTTTCTCTCTCTCTCTCTCTCGTCTCTCTCCTCCCTCTTTCACAATTGGGTTTGCGGGAACAAAAAGATTCTGAAATCAAGTCAGGCAAGGAGAATTTCTCTTCCTCTTGGGGGAAGGAAGGTTGGTGTTGGATGAATACAACAAAGGGGGTAGAAGATACAGCTAGGAATCCAAGGATCCTTTACTATCACATTCGACTACCGTACTCCTACGGATGGAATCTTTTATCGCCATTAGCGTATACAACTTATTTTTATAAAAGGAAAGTGAAACAAACTCGAGGATACTGTAGACAAGTAAGTGAGCAATAGCAAGTAGATATGATAAGACCTCTATGTGAGGTAAGGCAATTAAACTATTCCAACTAAACTGTACATGAACAACACAACCGGGTATTCTTCTAAATAAGACAATCAAAAATTGCACAATTACTTCTAATGGGTTGACTACTGTAGTCATTGCCTGTTCACAGTAGGATTCCTTCCAGATTAGAATAATGATCGAAGGGCCACTCGATATTTATCCGTATCCGTGATGATTATTGAGTAGAGTGAAAGAGAGTCTATCAACCAATCTCCAGTGAATACTGCTACTGATGTATCTCGTTCGAATCTGAAGAGGAGAACATATTAGGGAAACACTATTTGGTCCATGCATATTGTTCAGAGCTCTGTTTACAGAAAAATTGCTTGTTTCCTGTGCGCATCAAATTTCTGCTGATATGAATTCTCCGAAAATTTAACGCTGATATGCGCAAAAATAAGGTGATACGAGATAAGAGTCTCGTCTTTGTCTCGGCTTACAACTTTAGTGATAAGTGGATGGAGTGAGGTATATTGGATGCATAAACACGTGAATAACCTCATGGCAGAGTCAGAATCGGCTGATCCAGGAGCGAAAATGATGAATGATCTCATTGAATGGACATTGTGAAGAGGAGCGCCTGCTTCCACCGGAGTACGAGACTGAACGTACAATCGCATTTAGATTAAGGTAACATATTTCAAGAAAAAAACGTATGGGTGTTCACTATTTCGATCAATCTTTATCTATACAATATGCATCCAATATACCTTGGGCAACTTCCATGGCCGATCTACAACTTTTCCTCCACATTTGACGATGAGTGCAGATAGACGCTCACGAGGGAGAGCCTGTAGATGGAAGGGGAAGGTCAATGATCACTGATCGACCACCTCATTTCACAACAATAACACGCCATGATCTCATGCATCATCCCATCTCTTTCGGCACTTTCGCGCGAAACGAATGACATACAAGCTCACATCAGTGATCAATCCTAGCTATGAACCATGAATGCACTCGGTCCACTTTTGAGGTCGAATATAGTATGCAAGTCCAACTCACTTTGGAATCGGCAAAGTTATTAGGAAGTAGAATGGTGTATCCACTGAGAAGGGATGCCTCAACCTTGGCCCGTTGCCACGCGGCAGCCTCACCCTTGTGAGCACTCACGATACCGAATGATGACTGCAATCAAGAAATACGATTGATGAAGGATAAGTAGAGCTTACCGTATCCAGCAATTTCTTCTTCTCAATACACTTGTGCATCCATTCCTTACTCACAACCGTACACTTGGAAGCATGAGCTGATGCCAATTGGAGATTCGATGAACGAATGTGGCGATCAACTGAAGTGATCGAGAATCGTGATATGCCGTATAAAATTACGGTATCGAACAAGCAGTAGAATCAATGTTTCAGTAAGTCATGGAACAAATGTCGTTGATAGGATGGAATAATTAAAATTTGAAACTAACCCGAATCCAGGACAATGAGATGAGTGGCTCCCTTCTCAGCATGCGATACAAATTTAATAGTCGGAAAGAGGCCTCGGAACTCGTTGACAACATCCTGCAACGATCATTGAATATATAATCGATAACCTTACCGTACCTCTTCGTCTCTTGTCGTGACCCCGCACGTAGACAGAACAAGTCCCTCTTGAGATTCGCACTCGTCATCAAAGGAATCGGGCAACGACTAAACAATGTTTTAATCAATACCATTCTCCTTCTACCGTATTCCAGTGGTCGAAAACTATGTCAACATCAACATGAGGTGCCCTTAAAAAAATTTCGTAAACTTTTCGTCTAGGTGCCCGAAACGTTGAAGTTTTAAGTGTTCTAACCAAGTGTGCAAGCATTTTTTGGTCATTTTTAGGTCTATGTGCCCGAAAACATCCGAAAATATAGGCCTAGGTGCCCGACAGCAAAATCCAGTTCACATGACTGTTCGACCACTGCCGTATTCCCTCTCTCTCTCTCTCTCTTCTCCTACCGTACTCACATCTTTCTTCAATGGAGTCTTCCTTGGTGATCTTCTCGATGGAGTTCGTTGCATTGTCTCCATGTTCTGAATTTTGATTTTGAATCGGTGTTTCATTTGGACACAAATTTCGCATAAAACAGTTAAATTTCCTTTAATTCACAATAATATCTTATCAATGAACATTAATTTGAACTGTCAACTCACAATTTCTCCGAGTGGAAGGGTCTTCTCATTGTTAGGAACTGTATCGAAGACTACTGATTCATTGAAGGAATCGAATGAAGTTTCCCGAGATTTGGGAACAGAGCTCACCTGAATGTGATAGAATGAATTGTGGATAGGGCTGTCAGAGTGAAACAAATGAGTCTCTTCATCAATCGTGCTCTCTCATCACTGTTTGATGAGAGAGTACGAGAAATGAAGAGACGATATCCCTTCATTCAGAGAGTCCTAATTGTGAACAAGCACATTCAAATGAATTATCCAATGCAGATAGATATGCGAAACAAAATTATATCTGGTCACCTTCGTTCCACTTTCTCTGATTGATCTAGCTGAAGAATTTCGTCTCATTTTAGGAGGTGAAACGGGCGGAGGAATGGCTCCATCTAAACAAAATAGATTTTCATCAAAACTCGAAGAAACTAATCCAAGATTTACAATACAAATTTTGAAAACTGAATAAAAATAATTCAATAGCAACACATCTTTACCGAAATCGTATGGATCAACGGAAAAGTAGGGAACGGTATCGACTTCCGATGGTTTCTTATCCACTTCTGCAATGGAAATTCATTCACCTTCTACCCCACCACCTCCATCTTCCCTAACCTTTCACTTCTTCCTCTTTCTTCTCATCATCATTTCTCTCCGATGGTTCAGGAGTAGCAGCAATTACTTCATCCTTTCCATCATCATCTTCTTCATCAGACCATTCTTCATCGCCCTTCTTCTTCTCTACTACAACTTCATCCACTTTCTGCAATTACATCATAATTTTCATCTAATATCCCATACTTTTCTCACCTCTCTTATCTCAACATCTCCTCTCTCAGCCTGTACACTTCCCTCTTCACTCGATTCTCCTGTTGTCTCTTCAGTCACTTCACTTTCCTCCTCTACTCTTTCCTTTTCCTTCTCTTCTCTATTCCATTGTTCCTTCTTTTTCATAATCCAACTCTTCTCATTCTTTCCCTTTCTATCAACAGGATCAGTATTCACTCTTGGTGGTCGTCGATGAATCCAATCCCCATCCTTCATCTCTCCTCCTCCTACCATACTCCTTCCAGCTACAGTATTCGCTCGATCGATGCTCGTGGGTGGTCCAATCGATTGACCTACGGGAGTAATTGCCGCACTGTTTTCCCTCGTGAGTGCTCCTCCGTCACTTTCGTCATCTATAACAATGGATTATTTAAAGGAAATATTAATTTAACACACATAGGAAAGGAGACAGAGACGCTTTAATTCCCCCTCCTCCTTATATTCAATACGAAAATGAAGTATTTTATTAACCGTAGAAGAAGAAGAATCTAACTAACTAACCAGTGTATCCAGTGGGAGTGGCGAAGCATTGAGCGAGTACTTCACTCTGTCTCGATCTTCCCTTCTTCACGGGAGAAGAAGGAGGAGGAGGGAAGAATAGAAGACGAATCTCATCGAGGTTCTCAACATTTTCATTGTTTCATTAATTCATTCAATCTTGTGAACAAACCTCCTTCAATAAATCCGATAGCTCGGGACGGATCTTCAATAAAAGAGAAAGATCGGAGATGGAAGACGTCGAAGGGTCTGCTGCTGAATTTAAGAAATATCAGTAATCCTTTACTGGTCGAAATAAAATAGTTTTCGGGTGCAAAACGTGGACAGAAACGGAACCTCTGGCAGCAGCAATCTCATCCTTGAGTGTTTCCTTCTTCTCATCTGATTGGGTGGTTGAATCGCTCTGACAATTTTAAAATATGAGCATTTAATACGGAGAATTTATCATCTTTGAATGATACCTTCTCCACAGTCTCAGTCTGTGCTCCTCTATCTTCTCTTTGATATTGAGTAGCGGGTACGGTACTCGATCCACTTGATGATTGAGAGTACGGTACGAGTGAGATCGGATGGACACCTGATTAATTACAACCTATTAATAATCATACTCCTTTTTTAGTGACAATGTTTTTTCGCACTTATTGTACACCATTACCTATAATACTACGGTAAAGGAAGCAAAATTGGCACCCATTCCTTTCGTAGACAAATTTCCCTCACCAATATCTGGATTCGCCTCAATTGGGGGTGATTTCCTCTCTTCATTCGCTGCACTTTTCCCCCGAGAAGAACGTCTGAAATTATGAAGAACTCTGAATATTTCATAGATCATTGACTCGAGCAAAGGCATTGACAGGGAGTCGATTCAATGTCAAAGGGGTCAACATTATTCAGTTAAAGAAAGTTGATATTGTAAATTGTTTTAATAAAACAAAAATCACAAATATGTCAAAGTACCTGAGTGGGACGCCGCGTTCTTCACTCTTCCTTTCCATACTTTTCCCTCGAGATGAACGTCTGAATCACGCATTGAATTTGAATAGGATCAGATCCATTAAATAATTATATGACGTATATTAATTGTCAACCTTAGTGGTGGTTCCACTGGCTCCGTACTCTTCCTCTCCACTTTCACATTCGATGATGGAGAAGTGATCTGCTCAATAGGGGGAGGAGGAGACACAGTCTCTCGCTTTACTTCATTCGTTGATAGAGGAGGCTGTGATAAATATCGTAACATTATCGATCAATTGCCTACCATACCTCAACCACCTGAATCTCCTCTTCTTCTCCGATAGCTTCCAACTTGAGTTGCTTCCGCTTTGAAGAAGGACCGTCATTATCACCAGCCGATCTCTTTCCCCTCTAAAAATTGTTCAGTCATATACACGTGAGGAAGGTAAACAACGATACCCTCTTATTTGGAAGAAGCGGCATAACGAAATTATGCTCTGGTTGGAAGTTACGAAGAGGACTCGGGGCTGATCCAGGAACCACAACCGCCTACAATTCATATGATTAAGTGGTAAAAAGGAAGCAAGATTGATGGTCCAACCTGACTCTCAAGGAAGTTCTCGGCTGGTTTGAGTGCAAGTGGCTGTAAATCTCTAGTGAAAGCCTTCGCCAGTTGAAGATAATGTGAAACGATATTAGTATAGATATCCACTTCTTTGCTGTTTCTGAAGGATAAACTGATAAGAATGAACGTGTCAGAACATGTTTTCATCACTACCAGTTGACGTTGAACTGACCTCCTACTCAGTTTCTGCTTGCACATAGGGCACATGAGCGATTTCAGCTGCTTCAAACATTCAAAGTAGCAATCTCTGAAATGAAGTCAATTTGTATTGCATTTTCAATGAGATTACCGGCAGAAAAGATGGTTGCATGTTGTGATCACCGGATCTTTCAGAGTCGAACAGCTGAAAACGAACAACATAATTGAATGGGAAGAAATCAACTAACCAGATTCCGCATCGTAATTCAGATTTGATTGCTTCCACAATCCGAATGATTTCAGCAGTGTCCGAACTAACTGGTGGACCCGTGTTTGGTTCCGGTTTGGCATGAAACATCTACAAACAAGTGATGACGGCATGAAATAATGAAATCAATAAATTTTCAAAAATGTGAAAATTCGCGCGCTGAGTTACAACAGCACATTTTTTCAGTGTGTATTACCAAATCCGTAAAATAGGTAATGTAATTCTAAGAAATTACTCAGTTCTTGAGCAACACAACGAACCATGTTTTTTTCGAATTTTTATTAATTAAAAATATGCTTTGATTATTAGTTGTCAAATGTCATATTGATTGTGCATTGACCCCCGTATATCCCCTTATTCGATTAAGTCCAAATTATTGCAATGCAACCTCTAATTTGGTTATTTTTGTAGGATGTTCCGTCGACCGGATTCAGATGATGAGGACAGCTATTATCCTCGTAGTGGAGGATCTTCATCATGGGGAGGAGGAGGAGGATCGAAGAAGGATGCGCTCAATCGACAATTGGGTGAATTCAAGAAAGATGTAAGGAGTCTTGAATCCTCGATGAATTCACTCGTATACTCGAGTCATGGTTTAAAAAATATTTCTAGCGCTTCGTATCGGGGTCGTCACAATCTCAACAGGAATTCTACGGAAAACAACAAGTAAGCACATCATTTTTCGCCTTGGTCGATATACTGACCTGAATCGATTCTTCATTGACGATCTCCATTGCAGATCAAAGAAGGCGATGAGGAGACTGGTGGTGGAAAGAAATTGAGTGAAGACGAGAGAAACAAGATTGGAGCCAAGATTCTCAAGGCGGAAATGAAGGGTGATAAGGTAAGTCGTTCTGATTAAAATTTGTTAGATGCCAACTCTATGTCACGCAACTCCATTTTCTTCTTTACTCTACGTCTAGTCTACCATATTAGAAGGAAAAAGTAGCAGTTGATTGCGATGTGTTCCAGGAAGCAGTAGCTCGTCTGAAGAGGAAGTTGGAAGGAGGAGGAGGGAGTGATGATGAGAGACCATCCTCATCTAGAACCAAAGAAGGTCAGTCGAATGGTTGTCCTTACATGTTAGAAAGATATTCATGGTGGATGCTCCTTGTCATCCAAATTTGTTCTCCTTTCAGTGGTAATGATGAAGCGTGATCGATCAGGAAATGTGATGCCTGCTAGAAGGAAGGAAAGAGATGATGATAAACATGATACCGTCAGTTTATTCATTAAGAGACTATTTATGAATTAAGAGACTATATATCAAGTAGCGATTGAGATATCTGCTAAAAGAGAGTCAAGTTGGAAGCGATCGCATTTTTTCGACTTAAAATTTTTGATGCAACCGATTTCAAGTTGATTGCGATCGACACTAAAAAATAATTTCTTTCTTTTCAGTCCTCTCATTCTCGAGTGAAGAGAGAGTACGGTAAAGATCAAGATCTGAATGCGATGATGAAGGAAGAGAAGACGGGAACAGCAGAAGATCAATTGAGAATGTTCGAGAGAGCACTCGTGGTTAGTATTTAGATTACTGTAGACAACTGTAACATTTTCCATGTCCATTAAATTTGGAATTTTCCATGCGATCCCTTACAATTATGGATCTTTTTCTGAAATGTTTCTGAATATGTCTCCATGAACTCTGGAAGAAGGGAAAGGACAATTGATTGAATTGCAGAGTAGTTCGAAGATCAAGAGAAACGACGACGACGAAAGTATTGATGATATCGCCATCATGCAGAAGGTTATCTGTTTATATTTATCAATCTATTCTATCCGTTCTTTTTTTTTACTTTCTCTCAAAATTTTTAATTAAAATTGAGTTAATCAATTCATTCATGGAAGACTATGTGAAAGTGCTGATCAGATACGATTTCAATTTTTTCCCAAAGTATTCTAATGTTAAAATTACAGGGCAAGCGAAAGCACGAAGAGAAAGATCGGAAGAGAGAAGAGAAGAAGATGAAGAAACGTTAGTTCAATTTTTTTCTATTAATAGGAGGTTTACTCTGCTCCCAAAGTAGCGAGACAATAGCAGTAAAGGAGTGAAAAAGTGCGTCTAAGTCGTTCCTTTCACCTTTCTCACACTGATTAATGAATGAGCACTGACCTTCCTTCTCTCACATTCCAAACTCTTTTTGTTCACTACCTCTCACCGTTTGAACGCACCCATAGATCATATCCAAGTATAACCACGGTGAACTGGAAATATTCATCCCTTACTGTCGTTCGATACGATACGTTCGATAATACGTTTTTTTGGTAGTGATTCGCGTTGGTATCAGTGAAGAGATAATCAATTAGAAGGGAGGAGGTATGCATTCCATCAGTCAAACCGGCACCCAATTAGTCTCACTGCAATGAAATGACCATTTCGAACGGTTCTAGTGACTCACTAAGTTGGGTCGTTTACCTCAACTCGATTACATTAGTTGCATCTCACGGTGTTTTCCCCGAAAGAAATTCTCCGCATATTTAGGTCACAACAATATTTTGATGGTAGGGTAACGGGAATAAGTAATCTGGTTTTTGTTCATCTCTTTTGTCGTCGTTTAGTTTGTCGTTTACTGTAGTAAGAACGCGGAACTTGCTTGTGCAATATATGAACTTAACATTAGCACGAGGGGCCATTTTAGCAAGTCTCTGACGAGGGAAGGGAAGAGAAAGAAGGGACAAACTACTTCCCGATCTTTGAGTCTCAAGAGGACTCTTGCTAACACAATGTGAGTGATGATGATAGAAGTAATTCATCGAGAGTGGAGAAATGTGTACAACAATGAGAATAAATGAGTGTATCCGTAGAAGGAAACCCGTAGAGAATGAACACGAGAGAGTAGTTGAAACGGGGCAATGGACTAGAGATCAGTGAATGAGATGGTCAATATATACGACGACTACAGTATCTACGACATGAATTAATCGATAACTGAAATGGAATTCAAGCTCTGAAGTTGGTGAATTGGTCTTTCTTGAAGTCAGTTAGCTTTGCAGCCAACTTCTTCATAAGAGTGGGAATATCCTGCTTAGAACCACCGTATCCCGGCCGGGGAATTCCAACTGTCTTCTTTTCTCCGGATACAGATGCCGGAGTGGACGACGGCTCTGGAAGAGAAAGGGTCAATCGATGATCTATCAATGCATTAGTTGCCACTCCATTTGAGTGATGTGAATGTTATTGCAAGAGAAGTAAGTGGATCGGTTTGTGAGTGGAGAAATACAAGGCAGAAAGAGAGGAGAAGAAGAGAAAGGAATAGTAAGGTGAAAATGCGATAGAGAGAAAGTGGATAAAATGATGGAATGCTTGTTCGAGATATCGTTTAGAGAACTGATCTCTGAATTGAGTTATTGTTATAGTACAATGTACTCACTGGATGACTGAGTGGTAGTTGATGGAAGGGGAGCCTTCTCCACTTCGATAATATCTTCCAACTCCTTGCATCGAATGTTCTCGTAGTGAATTGCACGACGGAAAGGACGCATGAGACGGGGATTGTCGTGTTGAGTCTCAGAGAGAAGCTCACAGAAGGACTGAAACATTATCGATTGATTGAGTGTAAGATTGAAGCTGATCTCGATCAGTGATTGTATCCCTTCGTATCTCTATAGAGTGCGACCAAGGTAGTTCGGGTATGGGAGAAAGAGATAGCGAGAAAGGATATTTCTGCGCTTGGTCGAAAGTGTTGCACAACGCGATTTATCCCAAGCTTATCTCACGTAAGAAGATATTGAGAGAAGTGAGAATATTGATTGCACATCAAAGTGAAATAATCAATTCTCACCTTATCCTGAGAAGCGAGAGGGAAGAAGAAGTTGACGGATTTGCACTTGGGCTTTTCCAGGCATTTTCTGAAACAGCGATTCTTATTTTATGCTTTTCGTTCAATGTATAACATGTGATTCCTATGTCTATGAATAAGTGCTTACCTGAGGCATTCATCGTGTTCATCAACGGAAAAGGTAGCAACCATTGTTCCGAAGTAGACATAGTCAGGAATGGCATCGGCCCTCAATCCACTGCTGCATTCTGAAAGAGGAACGGATGATTCGATGATGATGGGGGGTTGTCTCACTGTTTACGATTGACTAAATGAGTTTCGAGAGAAGGAGATGGAATGTGTACAGTTGTTGATGCCCATAATGCGATGAAATGACCGCAGAATAAGCATAAAAGAAAGAGGAAAGTACGACGGGGTCTAACAAAACGACTACTACTCTTTGCTGCTACTACTCAGATGAAATAATGGGGAGGGGAAGCAAAGGGTTGAATGGAAGTGAGGAAGGTTGATGCGCTTTTGCCCCTTTCTTGCTATGTTCTTCCCAGCGGGAGAACGAAAGTACTCGTTTACAGAGGACAAAAGTAGTGTGAACATTACCAATAAAGGAGAAGTGAAAGAAGAGGAATTGAGAGGCGAGACGGAAATAGAATGAGGAAGAAGGAAATATGAATACGATGGAAAAGAAACACGTTCGATCGAAAGAAGTGATTGTGAACGATAAAAGAGAATACTCACCGGAATCATCGTAAGTGACATCGTAGAAGGCAGGAGCACGAGGAGGATTCATATGAGCACGAAGATCTCCCCACCATTCAGTTGTAGATTGAACAATGGGAAGAAGAAGAAGGAGTATAGATGAAGACAACATGAAGGATCGGTAGAAGAGGAGACGAATGAACTGCTTGAGTGAGAGGGAGAGAGGATGGTGAGCCCCGCCCTTAGTGTATGGAGAAGAGAAGGGGGGGGGGGGG
>LS487535.1:172799-228266 GCA_900490705.1 Pristionchus arcanus
GGGGGGGGGGGGGGGAGGAGAGAATACCTACTCCCTCCTCGATGAGAGATGAAGGAGAGAAAGAGATAGAAGGATAGACCATCCAAGATAACCCAAGTTGTTGCTTATCATTACGGGGTTTATAGCCCTATGATCATGCCGCCTTGGGCTATTCCGAGCTAACGCAATGGGAATGACCAGTGAGAATGAACTGTAAACAAGTCAATTCCGAGCTTTGATGGATAGGTCAATGTTGGCCTTTGATTCCAATACAGTTTATTCTGTTATCAACCACAGTACAGCAAAACGTATAGTCTAGACAAATGGTTTGACTTCTCAAAGTGAAGCATACGAAGTTTTGTGCCAATTTCTTCAATTGCTTTCGACAGCACAAATTCAATCTGGACTCTAGAGTGCAAGACAGTTTTTGTGCGAATTGTTGTGTTCCGATCATCTGATTAAACTCGGAAAGTGCAGAATGGCCGAGGAGATTGGATTGGTAGAGACCATCAGCTGAGTGCGATAGTGGTCTAAGAGAAAGAGCAATGCAGTTCGAATGTGTAAGTAGCACAAAAAGTAGACAGTGTTTACACGATTGTATTCGTTCCGTTTTAAAGTCTACACTGTTACTTTAATGACATCGATTTAATGGAATCGGTTCCAGTCTCAGTGAATAAGATTCCACCAGTTTCATTTGATCTCGTTGTTAGTCGGATTGGCCTGTTTATAATTGATGAGTAATCAACATCATCAGTTGAATTATTGAGTGTAAAGTGGTTCGCGTTCGTTGTGATAACGATAAAATGCGCCGAATAGGCAAGTCACGCGGATTTGCTATGATATCGCATCTCTTTTTCCCTTATCCTTCTCCCCTCAACTCTCCGTTTTTTCCTTCGACCGACCGGCTTAATAGAATGATTAGCCCAAGATGTTTTCTACTCGCGAGCTGAGGAATGTCTCTCCTCGAGGCTTTTCCCACCCTTGTCTACACTTCACTTTCACTTGAATGACTTCATTCAAAGCTGTTCAATTCGTAGAGGTCAAATGGAACATCATTCCATGAGACAATATGAGATGTCTCTCCCTCACTAATCTGTGGAAACGTGAATGAGTTCATTCTTTACCGTGCAAACTGCATCTCTCTTCTCAATGGAATGTGCTCATCTAGTAGGAGATTGACACTGAGATGAGTCCGTTCACTGCTCTCTCCATCTCATTCTCCATTCCTCTCCCTGTCACCTCATCCTCTTCTTGCTGAACTGAATGAAGAAGAAGGGAGAGAGAGAGGGAGATGCGAATGGAACAGTTTTCGATAGGGGAATAGTGACTAATAGGTTGGATGAGCAGCGACTAACCCGAACCATTTCTCTTGTTTGCGAGCACTTTAGCAGACTTGAGGAATGTTCTCTCGATGGGTCAAGTTAGTCATTCACTCCGAGTAGGGAGCAGTCTGAGGCCACTGTCGTATTGTATTGCCCCAATCGAACAATCAAATGTTGACCGCAGACTGAACAAGAGATGAAGAAGAGTGAATGCGTCACTGGCATTCTTACAAGGGAGAGAAGGGGGGGGGGAATGGTTATCCCTTTGCCTCCCTCAATCCATTCGACCCTGTTCCCTTCCCTCTTTCTCCTTGTATGCTGTGATGTTCCTCCTGATTGATAGGCATGCCAATGAATAGAGGAAAGTTTCACGAAGGAAAGAAGAGACAAACTGTGAATGGGAACGGGTAGAATGTAAGGAAGACAGAAGGAATCCCGCTGAGAAACCATTTCAACGCGATGGGTCTGATCTCAATGGAACTTGGATTATCTCCACTTGTTATTCACTCGTCAATGGGAATAGCCCCTCCCATTAGGCTGTCTTCTCTTTGCTTTCATTCTCCTTATCAGGTGCGATTGCACTATCGAGGAAGAGAAAAACGACTGATCCGTGATAATTGTTAAAGGAATAACGAGGAAGAAGCAAATTAGAATGAAGTGTAACGATGGGATTGTGTAAGAGTAAAGAGGTGTGGTCAATGGATCACTAAGTGATTAAGCAGTAAGCACTCGTTTCACAGCCTTTCCCTTCAATTGAAGTGTTCAACGGTGATAGTGAACGATAGGTTGGAATGAGAATAGAGATGAGAGAGATAAGAGAGGGAGAAGATATCTCTAATTCGGTTTGATCTCTCCACTTCTTCTCTTCTTCTCTTTTCCTCGCTCCTCCTAATGAACATGAGTCGATTTGTCGCCCATTCCAAGCTGTTTTGTCAGTGATAATTATAGTGATGGTCATGTGATGCGATCTGCTCCTCTTGTTTCTCATTGAAAGAAGCACAAAAAGGGATGAAGTGAGAGAAGAAAAGGGGCTAAATCATGAGGGAATGAACGGTGCAAGGGTCACACTATGCGTTAATTGAGGGAGATTCGTGCAAAATGAAATGTACTGTATTCATGTGATTGCCATACCACTGGTACACAGTTAGCACATGAAGGATAATATTGATAGGTCTTGCCTATTCCTAAGTGAATGTCGACTGTGTGTCTCGCATTCCATTGCTAATGGGATCGAGGGAACGAGAAACAGTCAAGGAAAACGTGCTGATTTTGAAGATCGGAAAGTCAGTAATCGGAGATTAGAAAGAGGAGTGGGAGGACTGCAGCTGACGGAAGGTTGCAGAGAAGGGAAGAGGGAGGGGGGGGGGGTGGTGAACGGTTGAATGGAGAAATGGAATTGACGCCGATGTGACTGAGGAAGGGGAGGGAGGTGAAGGAATGATAGAGTAAGAGATGAAGAGCACAATCGAGGATGAAAGTAGCAATTGCTCATGATCTGAGGCTGTGTTAATGGGCTAATTTCAAATGCGGGTTTGGGTATAAGTGTCATGGTCGATTAGAAGATGCAGAGTGATGGAAAGAGTTCAGCAGAGAAGAACCGAAGGAAGGAAGGATAGATCAGGACTGGAAGATCTGTGGATAAGAATGTTTCAAGTGGATGAAGTCGTGGAAAACATGTCCCATGTCACGTAGGATGAAAAGGAGTTGTTTAACCTTTCCTCCCTTGAAATTCTCGTGAATGAGTGGTCTGTTTTGGTATTGGGAGTGCCCCAATGAATTGCACATGTCTCATGCGATTGTCCCTATCCACTCGATGTGTTTATATCTGAGAGTGAGAATGAATTGAGGGAAGAAGAGTTGGGGATTGAACATCACTTTTCTTCCCGTTGAATCAAGGACGATCTACCAGTGATGGTTACCGATCTCCTCTCTGTCTCGAAGTGAAGAAGGAGATGGAAAGGGAATGGTAGCTGCATTGCTCTATCTCTTCATTCGTAATGATGAGGGAGGTGATTGATGATAGTGAAGATAGCAGACTAAGAGGAGCCATTTGATGGAACCGATGAGGAGAGAGAAAGGATGAGGGAGTGAAGAGATGGTTCGAGATAATACTAATGAGAACGAATGGACTTTGACTTGAAGACGATAGAGGTCGATGACGAGAGGAAGGAGGGATCGATCAGATGAAAGGAGCAAGTAGTTGTTTATCCATCTCGATCAGATTTAGAAATGGACCTAATCAGTGTGTTCTCCCTCTTGCAATAACGAGGGAAGACTGTACATGCCTGACATTCCTTCCCTTCACTCGGCCTCCTCTTCCCTTTTTTATCCCTCTCTTGTCCCTTTCTATATGGACGAGTCTGAGGAATGATGACGAGTAGTTGGGAATGGAATGTGAGGATGAAGGGAGTGGAAGGGAAGAGAGGAGAAGAAGGGGCTGATGGGATTATGAGGATTGAGGGAGGAGAGAGGGAATGATCATTGTTAGTACACAGCTGGAATGGGAGGTCTGGTGGAAGGAAAAGCATGGTGGGATATTTAGTGATGGAGGAGTGGATTGATCGATGATCAATGAGTAAACTGTTGATGCGTATGTTCGTGAACAAAAACAAATGTTCTTGATGTTGTGTGAGAAATGTATGTTGCATGGCCAAGTGCCCACTGGACCTTTGAAGAATAACTCTTCAAATAGAAACTGACATTTAAGGGGAAAGACCGGTCTTCATGAAATAACAGTTCAAGTGTGATAATTTCAGATCACAGTCTACTCGAGAAATCTCTGGAAGACTGCGCCCTCTGCATCGAAAGCAGAAAACTGAATAAACAGTGCATTGTAGCTGTTGGTCTTACGGTAAGGAGTACGGTAGTTATGGTATACATCCACCTTTGTTGTTCGACCTTCGTTAGGGGGGGGGGTGAGTGGGAGCGGGCCCTTATAGATCTATGGGTTCAAGCCTCTGTTTTGCCCTCGGAACGAGTCCCATTTCAAGGGTTGTTTACGTTTGGGAGTGCAACAGTTCCATCCGGGTGTGTGGAATGCATGAAGGGGTTGTAGTGAAGGAAGGACGAGGGAATCCCATTGCACTTACCCATCTGATCGGAAGAACAAAATAACAAGAAACTAAATCGTCGATGTGTAGTATTTCCCATGCCACATGGCCAATAATACGTGGAGAGACCACGTGAAAGAATGAGTACTAAATCGATTCATATTTGTAAGGAAGGAGGGATTATACAAGTGATCTGTAGAACACGCAGGAGATTAGTGCTTCCTTCCATGATGGAAAGAAATTCCTTTGTATGCGAACAGAGCCGATTAGAAGAATGCTTTTAGAAGCACCAAAAAAGAATATTGTTTGATCTCCAATTAATCGGAATTTGAAATTCAGACATATCTGTGCACTGCTCCATGGGAGGGTCTGGATGACGAACACCTACTCATTATTCCACAGGTCCGTTTTTTTCATCCGATTTTGAAAAAAAAGTTTTTCAGGCTCATTGTGCATCTTCCCTCCAATTGGACGAGAATGTGTACGATGAGATGAGATTGTGGAGGAGGGTCAGAATATTTGACAGATATTAATAATTTGAAAATTTATATGAAAGTATTTGATAATTTGAAGATTCTCTAATATTTCGTAATAATCTGCTCTCCTCAGGGTCTGGTTGCGATGTGGAAGGCAGCAGGGAGAGACTGTGTATTCATGGAGATGGCACAGGATGTCGGAGCGAATAAGTGAGTTGATTTCAAGTTTGGTTTCTATTATTTCTTCTGTTGTATTGCAGACACATGTTCATTGAGTGTGTTCCTCTGGAGGCAGAACTGGGAGATGTCGCCCCCGTTTACTTCAAGGTCACAATTTATTTATTTTTATCCCCTTTCAGACCACTAGTCAGGGCAACAGCAGCAGTTAAAGAAACTACATGCTATTTAAATCTGCTTCATTTATATAATTGCAGAAAGCGATAAACGAGTGCGAGGGAGAGTACACGGATAACAAGAAATTGATCGAATTGAAGGTAAGGGGGAATTACTCGTTTATTCGCTGCCACTGTTTGCACCTGTGAAAGTGGAACCGAAATGTAAAAAAAAGGATAGTGTGACTGAAAACGAATCATGCGGTTTTTGGAATGGTGGAACTTACTTTTTTTGGAGAACTTGTGATCTTGTGAAAATGTAATTGCAGAAATAAACAAAAAGTTTATTCAGGACATGCGTAAGCAGATTCCGCGTGGTTTCAACTACTTCACAATCGATTTCGGAATGCAGAATGGATATGCTCACGTTATTGAGAATAGAGAAGCATTCCCCGCTACGTTCGCCACGGTAATCATTACTCTTATTATAGTGTTATTTATCATATAAGCGGATTGAGTCAGACGCCGGCTGTGGCAAAATATAAAATATTGTTTGTATCAAGCATTTCATGGAACTACAATATACCACGCGGTGTAGTTCTTGTACTCGTTTTTGTTTATCACCTGATCCCTTCTATTCTCATGATGTTTCCTTCAGGAAATTCTGGCAGGAATGATGGATTTGCCCCCTAATCGATGGAGAAAAAGAAAGGAATTACAATTCGAAGATATGAAGAAGAGAACGACGGATGTAAAAGAGAAATGGGAAGATTTCGATTGGACGAAGAGAATAAAGAGAGATGAATAAGAAGAGTACGGTAGAGAAGAGAAGTGGTTACGGTGGTTATATCTATTGAATTGTTAATCCATGATAAATGTTTCCATATGATTCCTTACTTTGTTTGTACATCTTCGTATTTCATCGAAAGATCAGTATCACAGAATTTTATGCGCGACGAAATTTGGTGAAGAGTGTAATGAAGAGAGATCACGAGAGAAGGATTGCACGTGGAGTATGATGAATAGTAGGGAAGAGTGATAGAGATTAGAGGGATAACTAGTTGATTAGTAATTCGGCTGATAAGGAAAGGAGTATGTACAGGTGATAGTGAATGAATGGATTCTACGGCATTCCTTCCTTGATCTCAGTTCCCTCGGGAAGCAATGGTTTGATTGCTTCGAGGAAGTATTCATGACAAGTACTCGTGAAACCCTGAAATGATCATTTGAATGATTAGAAATGAGGATTATCAAGTACCTTCAATGTCTTTTCTCCATTATCAATGACGATATTGTACCAGGCTGCCCCTTCTCCATTGCGAGTAAGAGTGTGCAGAAGGTCTCTGCAAAATGGAAAGCTATTCTTGAACCTTAGGTTGCAGCTAGATAATGCCAGTGATCTCGGGAGGGAATATACTCGAGACAAACTGTTATCTCACCTGCTCATATCACACGCCCACCAGATGTTCGAGCATGATTTTCCCCATCCTTTAGCCACGAGAAGATCTTCTTTGAAGACTTGTTTCCTCAAGAGAAAGAAAGATGAAAATTCATCGAAATCCCTCCCTTCACTCACTTGTAGTAGACTGCCTTGATGTCTTTGATGAAGATTGTCTTCGATTTCGCAGTGGGGAAGTAGTACCAGACGAGTTCGAGCTTTCCATCGTATAACTGAAAAGAATGGGATGCTTCTACAAAGGATGGGATGGTTATCGTACCTTGCAGAATTTATCTTCATAGATTGGTTCGACGAGTTTCTTCTCATCGATGGAATCGAATTGTTCCACCTTCTGATAGGCAGCCATCTAAATGAAGAGGAATGAAAGTGAAGAGTCTCTTCATCCCGTTTGATCTCTCGTTGCTCTGACCACTGAGAGATCACACGGAATGAATAGACAAGTTCTAGAATGTGGATAGTGCTGATAATAGAGAACTCTTGTGAGAGAATGGCTCGAATACGCCTTCTCCCCTCTGGTTGCCTCGGATACGAAAAGAGAAGGCTTGATGATAGGAGGGAGAGAAGATAGATAGATAGATTGTATTCACAGAATATCATCGTACAAGAATGAAAAATAGGATGATTCACAGAAAATCTACCTATCTATATATTGTAGGGGGCAGAAGGTAAAGATCAAAGATCAAGTTTCTTCTTGCTCACCTCAACATATTGGTCGACTAGACGATAGGGAAACATGATGGGAGAAATGGGAAGAGATCTGTGAACGAAGAACAATTAAGAGGCGGAGATGTTTCAATGTGAAGGAAGGAAAGTAGAGAGAGAAGGATGAACTCACTTCGTCTACAAGGGAAGTGATAATAAAGGGACGAATCCAAGAAGCCAGACTAATTGCAACATAGAAGTTTTCGATTCTAGATAAACACATATTTTTATTAATGTATTTTTTCATATTTTTATTAATGGCTCTTTCAATGTATTTTTGTGCGTAGCCATCGGTCAATTTTCTTTTCAAATCGTAATTTGCAAAAAAATGTGCAGCGTTTTACTGATGATTGGCCGCCAATGCAGCACTGAAATACATCTCTGTAAACAAAATTGAGTGAAAAAAGTGTTCATTTCATGCGGCGTAGACTCTACGCCGTAGAGATCAATGTTCATAGTCGACTGGAACTAACAGTCGGGAAAAAGCTCGAGTTTCATAGACACTGGTAAATATCGCACGGATGAATAAAGTACTAATTTTTTGTGGATTGCTGATTGTGAGAATGAGTATGATAGTACCTAATTGATCTTTGATCTCGAATTCATCAAACGTAGTTGTGCAAGGTTGCGTACACCTTCTTTAGGGAGTCCCTTTATCATTTTATTGATGTATGCGACGATAGCTGTGTTCACCCGACTCAGCTGATTTGCGAATTCATGCACAAATTTGTTGACACGTCCGAAACGATCAAAACGAGGAGCTCAAGACTACCAGTATTCGGAAGACTCATGCTCGAATTTTTGTTTTAGTGTATGAATTGTAAATGAATAGCTCTTTGATCTTTCATCCCCCCTTCAATTCCATCTCTAGACATCGTAAAAGGAAGTGTAGATCGAGAGTTCAAACGTGCTCTCTTTGAAGATCATTGGCAAGTTTTCTCTAAACTCTCTGAAACTTGCCCCCCTTTCTCAAGTTCAAACCATGAATTTGCCTCTCCTTTTACATGTCTCGTCAGTCTTTCTTCAACCCTCTCTACATATCGATCACAGCACTGAAATACATCTCTGTAAACAAAATTGAGTGAAAAAAGTGTTCATTTCATGCGGCGTAGACTCTACGCCGTAGAGATCAATGTTCATAGTAGACTGAAATTAACAAACATGAAAAAAGCTTTAGTTTCATAGACGATTACTGAAGAATTCGGAAGGCGCATGCTCGAATTTTGTTTTAGAGTATGAATTGTAAATGAATAGCTCTTTGATCTTTCATCCCCCCCTACTTCAATTCCCCATTCCATTTCTAGACATCGTAAGAAGATGTGTAGATCGAGAGTTCAAACGTGCTCTCTTTAAAGATCATTGGCAAGTTTTCTCTAATCTCTCTGAAACTTGCCTCTCTTTCTCAAGTTCAAACCATGAATTTGCCTCTCCTTTTACATGTCTCGTCAGTCTTTCTTCAACCCTCTCTACATATCGATCAGAGAGAAAGAGGGACGGGCCATTCCCTCTCCTCTCCCTCTCATTTCTCCTGTTTATCCCCTCGTTGAGGGGTCGATTCATCCCTCCATCTCTTCCCTCTTGATCTACCCCTCTTCCCTTCCCCATTTCAGTCCTACTCATCCCATTTCCGATTAGGATTCCTCTCCTCAACCCCCTCACTCTTTCTCACCCAGACTTCCTCCTACAAACGTGCATTTCTCACAACTTCGTGTCCTTTTTTCTCTCCCTCTCTTCTCTCTCTTCCCTCCTCCTCCCCTCTCTCCCTTCGTCTCCCTCTCCATCCTCACTTCGATTGAGTGAGAGGGTGCTTTCCCTTCCCTCATCTCCCTTCCCACTGATTCCTCTATTTACTGGAACTTTTCCCTCCTTCTGAACTCTGCAATCGATTCTTGCAATGCATTGTTTTACCGCACTGAAATAGACTGACGAAATGACGCTTGACGTCTGAATCCTCTATGGATTTAGTCTTTCTTCCATCCATTTTCGTCATTTCCCCTCTCCTTCCTCTCTCCCTTTCGCTTTCCTCATTTCCTCACTGCCAATTGTCATTGAACCCCAAGTTCTCTTCACTTGTTTACTCCACAACCTCGTTTATCCTGATACCTCTTCTCTCAGTCTTGAGTAGCCTCTCTTCTAGCAACTTCGAGCCATTTCTCGAGTCCATCGAGATCACATTTGCCGCGCTCTTCACGTGTCATTCCCGTGTAGTCACTCGATTGATCTTTGATCTCTCCCCTCCATCATTCCAATCCCTTCCTCATTCCAGACCCCTTCCGTCTCTCACTTCTAATCATGGCTTCCTACTCTCAATTCCTTACGAAGGAGAAGGAGGACGAACTTCGTTCCATCGCCAATGCCATCGTTGCCCAGGTATGAGATTACGGTAGGATAGAGTATGGTAGGAGAGTTCGCCAGGTCAGATTTATGATTCTACCGTATTCCTTAAGGGTAAGGGAATTCTGGCGGCTGACGAGTCGACTGGATCGATGGACAAGAGAATGCAATCGATTGGAGCTGAGAATACCGAGGAGAACAGAAGAAAGTACAGACAGGTACGGTAGAAGGAGAACGGTGGGTCAGATGGAGAGGAGTACGGTAGTCTGATGGGTCAGATTGAAAATTGTAGATGCTGTTCACGACTGAGGGACTCGAGAAGCACGTCTCTGGAGTGATTCTCTTCCACGAGACTATGTACCAGGCAAGTGATCTTTGATCTTTGATCTCTGATGAGGGAGGATATTTCAGAAGACTGACGATGGAACTTCGTTCGTTGACGTACTCAAGAAGAAGGGAATCATCCCTGGCATCAAGGTAAGAGAAGAGGAAGGGGAGGAAAGATCAAAGATCAATCTCAGGTCGACAAGGGAGTTATTCCTCTTGCTGGAACTCAGGGAGAGGGAACCACTCAGGGACTCGATGATCTCAATGCTCGTTGCGCCCAGTACAAGAAGGTTGGTCAGGGGAGCTATCGGGATGGGTTTTGGGAAGATGTTTGATAGGTCTACTCTTCATTATTAGTGTTGTGGTTCATGCAAAATTGGCGAAACTTCAGTAGCCAATCCATAAGATTGATGAGGTTCTTCCTCTTCTCTCTTCTATTCACTCAATATCGTTACACAGTGGAACGGGGAGTGTGAAAGAGTCGATTCCAATTCTCCGAATATTCTCCATAAAACCACTCATTTCTCCCTTCTCTTTCCCATTGGCTTCCGCTATAATTCGATGAGAGATTCGTGTAAAAATGTCGAGAATCTGAGAAGAGAATAGGGATAAGGGAGAGGGTCCAGAGAGATTGGGATGGTTAGAGAAGGGAAGGGAGAGAAGAGGGACGGACAACTGATGTGCCTGAAGGAATTGGCGAGAAGGACGAAGAGGATAGAGGAGGGAATTGATTTTGAGGAGGGAAGGGGAAGGGCAGACTCGAATTGGCACGTAAAGTGAAAGAGAGAAGGGTATTACTCCCTCAATGGAGAGATCAAAGAGATCATAAGTTCATTAGAGTAGAAGGTGAATGGGATTGAATCAAGAGAGAAGGATATAATCAATACCTACCGTAATCCATCTCTTCCTTTCAGGACGGAGCTCAATTCGCCAAGTGGCGTTGTGTCCATCGCATCTCTGGCACCACTCCCTCCCACACGGCACTCGTCGAGGTGGCACAGGTACGGTATCTCCCCCCTTTGGTCCCACCACGAATACAGTAACCCTTCCCCTTCTCAGGTTCTCGCTCGTTACGCATCGATCTGCCAGCAGAATGGTCTCGTTCCCATTGTGGAGCCGGAGACTCTTCCCGATGGAGAACATGATCTGGCCAGGTGAGGAGGATGGAATGGATAGACTGTAGGAAGAATGAAGAGTGAGCTTCTTCAATGAAGAGGCTTCACTTATTTAACCGTTTTTGACAGAGAGAATGTGGAGCCTGTTCGTTGTAGATAGTACATTGAGGAGTGAATATGATCAATAGATTTATCCATTGTGATTCAGATGCCAGAAGATCACCGAGACGGTTCTCTCGTACACTTATCGTGCACTGAATGAGCATCACGTCTTCCTCGAGGGAACTCTTCTCAAGCCGAATATGGTCACTGCCGGTGAGTAGTCGAGAGGAGGGGGGGTACGGTAGTCATCGATCGATAACTGATTGATAACATTCAGGTATGTCTGCTGCGAACAAGCCGAGCAATGCCGACATTGGACTCGCCACCGTCACTGCTCTCCAGGTTGGTGGAATGGGAAGTGGGGATGGGGTGAATGGTTGATTGGGAAACTATTTCATAGATGACGAATCTGACGAATTGACGACTGTCCGTCTAATTCCTTTCCCTTTTCAGCGCACTGTCCCTGCGGCCGTTCCCGGAGTGGTGTTCCTCTCGGGAGGACAGTCGGAGGAAGACGCCACCAAGAACCTCAACGCCATCAACCAGGTGAGGATGAGTTGATCTTTGATCTTTAAAGATCGATCTTTGATCTCTCAGGTTGCGACGAAGAAGCCGTGGGCGCTCACTTTCTCGTACGGTCGTGCCCTCCAGGCATCCGCCCTTGCCAAGTGGGCAGGAAAGGAGGAGAATGTCAAGGATGCTCAGGTATGGCAGATTGATCTTTGATCTCTATTCCTCCAATCCCCTTCCTTGTTCAGGCCATTCTCATCCATCGTGCAGCCTCGAATCAATTGGCTGCTCTCGGAAAGTACTCTGGTGATCCGAATGCAGATGCGACTGCTTCCCAATCTCTCTTCGTCGCTAATCACGCCTATTGAGAAGCCACGCCCCTTTCTGAGGAGGCCCCGCCCCCTCCCAATCCATGCATGATCTATCCCCATTGTATTCTGTCCATTCTCCATAATTGACTAGTCACTGAAAATCTCATACCAGAATAATATTGCGTAGTAAAAGAGAGTAATGTAAGACGATTGTTTATTGGCGAGTAGAAAGATAATAAATGAGTTATTTGAATTCATTCCTTTCTTGATTTTGGTCCACAACCCAAACAGGGAGTGATCCCATCGGAATTGCAAGTGGCACATTTGAGTCTCACGGAATAGGTCTCGCTCGATTTCTTGCCTAGAAGAGGAAAAGATGATTGACCAATGATGATGAAGTAGAGATACCTCCTCCACACTTTACACAAATTGTGTATCCAACTCCCCCACATGAAGAACAGTCTGATCGACCCTGAAGAAAGAGGAAGATTGAAATACGAATTGAAGAATTTGAATGGAGATATCTCACATGGAAATCCCGCAGAGTTCCAGACAGACTTCGAGATTCATTTTGTTGCATGAGAGTTGCATCGTTCTGAATGCAAAAATCAAATAAAGAAACGACAAAGGGAAAAATAACTGACTCCAAAATATCGTCCATTGACGAAGACCATTGGAAGACTCTCGAAGATAAGATCACGATGAAGATCCTACAATTATTCAATGACTCTAATTGAAAGTTGATAGATTCGGAATTAGGGCTGTAGAAACTGTATCTTCATTCCTCATACTCTCTCACTGTTGCGAGAGAGCATGTGGAAAGAGGAGAAAACCTTGAAAGTTCATGGTTCCGAATGGTAAATATTTGATTCTCACAGGCTCTAATTGCATTCTGTCGATGAGTTCTTCCATTAGTTTCGGTTCGAGATAAACATCACGAACTTCGTGAGATATGGAGAAAGCACGAAGAAGGGAGAGGGCATCACGACATCTGAAGAGAATTCAATCGATATCAATTTCGATTTCTGCCTCTTCAAACAAAAACACTGATGAATTAGAATCTAATTTTCCAAGAAGTTACTTCATAAATTACTCATTTTTCTATGTACTAACCTCTCATAATTGGCGTTGATCACTTGACAGGAAGTTATGTAGAGAACGACTTTCCCAGATTCTTCAGCCACGTAATCTCGCTGGAATTGGAAATGATTATTGAGTGATCGTTTAAGAATTTCTGTGCATTGAAATTGCATTGACTGAGGAAAAAAAGGTAACCTTCCATTGACTTCTATTAGCGAGATGTCTGACAGTGCTCATCACATGGAGACTTCTTCCTCTTACTGATCCATCTCGTTGAAGTAGATCCTGAATGAATGTTAGGGTGGATGACGGTTGCTGATTTTACCTAGGGTTATCAACTGTAAGTGTTCTCCGAATAAAATGCAGATAATAAAGTGTAAAACAAATGATATAAATCTAACTTGATTCATCGTTCCTTCGATTCCGCAATTGTCAAGTGCTCCTGAAAGAAATTTTCGAGAAATAGGGAGGTGAAAATGAACCTTACCAATCAATTCCATCTTCATTCGATGCAATTCCTTCTTCATTTTCTTCACATCCAATCCGGGTTTGTTTTGATCCGCTAATCGAATTTCGACTGAGAGGCCAGAATAAGGAGTAGGGGAGACTGCCATCATTACTCAATGAAGAATAATTCAAAATACGCTAGAAAAATATAGAAAGAAAGGGAAAGCAACGAAGAAAGTCTAGAAATAGCGCGTTGCTTTACTCTGAAAAGTGGACTGACTCATAGTGAATACTCACTCGAATCAGATAAGAAGAGCCTGTCTCTCTTCACCATCCCTTCTCCCTTTCCTCTCTTTCTGTCTCCACCCTCAAAGAAGGAGTGATATCAGCTGATATAAAGAGAACGATTCGATCACAATGGAAGTGACTCTGATTCCACTTTTCAATATAGTGGAGTTGGACAGGAATGAAACGGCTACTGAAACAGTAGCAGAAGAGTTTGCTCTATGACGAGATTGGGCTAAAATAATCATTACGGTGAGCTAGTCAACCGTTGAAGTCTCTTCATCGTAAGATCTCGTGGTGTAGTGGTTATCACATCTGTCTAACACACAGAAGGCCGGCGGTTCGAGCCCGCCCGAGATCAATATTTTTGCAGTGTTCCACAAATAGTACACTTTTATAGTTTTATGTTAAATTTTTATATGAGGCCGTTTGCGATAGAGTCGAGCAAAAGCGGATAGTCTTGGCACAGCTCAAAAATGTCGATTCTCTGAAATGCTGTGATTCGGGGTTCTTGAGGGTGCTGATGACGATGGGGACTTTCATTTTTCATGTCGAGCACACGTTGGCTCCAGACGACGTCGCGTCGAAATCGGTTTTTGTGGAATTTCTCGCCCCAATAAATAGCTAAAATTAAGCAAATCGGTTTCCCGTGGTAGAATTTGATGCCGATGACGCCTGTCGAGTTCATTTTTCATGAATTATTTTAATTACTTATAAAAATGAAAGTTTTGAACGAGGCCGAAGTGAGCTTAGCAACCTACACAGATCGGACAGGCGTGATGAGAGGATTCCAAATCTATAATTTGGTCCAGATTCGTCCCGCGGTTTCCAAGATTGAAAAATAAGAGTGATCGAGATTGTAAGTGAAATTGGTCATCTTCCATCTCAATCTGCCCCTACCCTCTTCCGATCTCCCGTGACTTCCGATCTCTGCTCCCTCGCCTGTCTGCGCTCTCTCACACCACCACACTCTCTCGTCGGAGGAGGCGAGAAGAGTGAGAAGGGGAAGAGGGTAGGGACAGATTGAGAAGGAAGACGGCCAATTTAACTTACAATCTCGATCACTCTGATTTTTCAATCTTGGAAACCGCGGGACGAATCTGGCTCAAATTATAGATTTGGAATCCTCTCATCACGCCGGTCCGATCTGTGTAGGTTGCTAAGCTCACTTCGGCCTCGTTCAAAACTTTCATTTTTATAAGTAATTAAAATAATTCATGAAAAATGAACTCGACAGGCGTCATCAGCATCAAATTCTACCACGGGAAACCGACTTTCTTAATTTTAGCTATTTATTGGGGCGAGAAATTCTACAAAAACTGTTTTCGACGTGACGTCGTCTGGAGCCGACGGAGGCTCAGCATGAAAAATGACTGTGCTCATCGTCATCAGCATTCTCAAGAACCCAAAATCTGAGAGTTTCAGAGAATCGACATTTTTGAGCTGTGCCAACCCTTGCTCGACTCTATCGCAAACGGCCTCATATGAATCGATAAAATCACTCAATCACTTGCTTGATAAACTCCCAGTCTTGTTCACTAGGAACATTTTAAAAAGTACGAATTACTATTCTCAAGCAAATTATGTTGATGCAAATTGATGATAAATGAATTAATCTTTCACTCTTGTTTCATTTCCTTTCTCTCCTTTCATTTTTATTTCTTTTCCTCTTCTCGAGTGGCAGCAATCGATCAGAATGATAGGAGGAATCAAGGTATTCCTTCCATTCTACCGTATCTCTACCGTACTCTCTCAGGCAAAGATGAAGGTCTTATCGAAAGAGAATCGAGCAAAGTCGAGGAATGGATCCAATAAAGAGCAAATCAATAGCGGACGAACGGTAGGAAAGATACAGTATCGCGTGAATCCTATCGAAATCTCTCCCTGATTCAGAGCACCTCGAAAAGCGGGAAATTCACTGATGGATTGCTTGGAGTATTCGGAAAAGGGAAAAATCAGGGAGATTTCGTGGTGAGATACTGTAGCCCGAAAGATACCGTGGTGTGGCAAGGTTACTGTAGTCGACTGTTCTCAGGTGCGATGGAATCACTCGGGACCTCCTCCACTCGGCAACTTCAAGGCAGGAACCTCTGTGAAGGCTATTGAATTACAGAAGGAGTACGGTAGATGAGAAGATGATCCGATCGACAACTGATTATTCAGAATATCGGTAGTGACGAAGCGAGTGACAGTGAAGGCTCCCAATATGGTCAAGGTACGGTATCTCCTCGAAGGATACGGTAGTCAATCGATCGATTGGAGGTTGAAAAGATGAATAAAGGAAAGAAGGAAGAACCCAGTTTCATCAGTGCAATGTACCTCGAATACGTGTGAGTGAGGAGGTTGTGAGGCAGCCCCACTAATTGATTGAATCGAGGCTGCTACGCAGACAATTATCGATTGCAGTGGCGATGGAAAGCCGAAGACACTTGTGGCAGAACACGTGTGCAGGGCATATAGTGTGGACAGGATGGCACTGGAGGGAAGGTGAGAGGGGGCAGCCTCACAGCCTACCGTATCCTACCGTATCTTCTAGATGGTTCTTCGGCCGTTGTTCTCCTCTCGATTGCACTGTGTGGCTGTGCAATCGATCGTATCTCTTCGCTGGTTCCTACCTCGTCTGTCAGCCTGTTAGTTGATCTATGATCTCTGATCTCTGATCTTTGATCTTTGATCTCCAATCTCTCCAGTCCTTTCTCTTCCCTGCCACTCCGTGTGAATGGCCCCGATTTATGCTCGTGATTCGACTCATCGGAGGTATTCGGTAGACGAGGGGATGGTTCTGGATAGTTATTGATTCAGGCTCAATTGAATGGTATCATCAGGGTTGGCTCATTGACGAACTAAATAATGCGATGGAACGAAGGGGATTCGTCAGTTTATCGATTACCATAACCGAAAGCTACGGTATCTTTCTAGGAACAATTCAAAAAACGAGACAAGGACAATGACTTCCTCCCTACTCCTCCAAATGATCCTCCTCCTGTTATTGCCTACATTATCATCCAGAGAACAAAGTGAGCATCGAGACTAGACTAAAGTTGATCTTTGATCTCTCTCAGAGAAGGTCGATACTACATCGAAGATGAGCAGAAATCGTTCTATCTTCTCCCTGATCTACTCAACCATCACTGTTGTAAGTTGTCGATTCATTAATCCAGGATACGGTAAAGTACTGTAGTCAATCGATTCTTCAGCCAATCCGATAACATTCAACGATGGGAAGCAGACTATCACATTGAAAGAGACCCGCCCCCCACTTGCCGTATTGGAAGATGGAAGACCCGTCGAGGTATACGGTAGACAAAGGAGCTCGATGGGTCAGAAAAATGATTTCAGAATGATGATTCAACCTTTCGATGTCCTCCTCCACCTCCTCTTCCTGTTGCCATCGATGACTTCTCGGGATATGGTAGATCAGTTTGATCTTTGATCTTTATCCCTTTCCCTTCAGATGCTCTGGCTGATTTGGTTCGTGTTCCGAATGTCCGTCTAGGGAATACTCACATGCGTATTAGCAAGAGGCCTCTCGCGACCTCCGTCGATGAACATTCTCCAACGGGAGAAGCGAAAAGAGGTATGTCGGAGACGCGTTGCGGTCGCGTCGCGGTTCATGATAACTTCCCTTCAGCAATGCTCTGGTCGAATAGTCGATGGCACCAAGTGTCGCTTCGATTCCTCAGCAAAGATGTGAGATTGGGAAGGAATACGCTAAATACCAATCGTTAATCGATTACAGTTTCTCGTTATGGATGCAATCTCTGATGATCTTCTCTTAGTGGATAAGACCTCTCGAGCACGCAATCAAGCCCTCTCGGAACTGAACAGGTACTGTAGCATACTGTATTCTGATTACTCTACTCTATCGCAGACTGAAACTGAATCTCAACGGTTTTGAGTACGTGGCACAGATCGTTGCGGGAGATTTGAATGACAAGGTTACGGTAGCTGAGCTGACTATGGTTACTATCGATCGATTCAGAAGTTCTCAGCCTGGATGGCATACGAATTCGTGCCAGGAATGCCTCTGGATGAGCTACTCGAGGTCCGCGACCGGCTTTTAGCTGACTGCCATTTCCCGGATGGGCTAATTTACAGATGCGGAGAGAGGACAGAGACGCTATCGCGATGAGACAGAGATACGAGATAATGGGACAGATTGCAAGTGGAATGAGATTCATTGAACAGAATGGATTATGTCATCGACATCTCACTTCGAGAAATGTGGTGAGGATTACGGTAGTCACCATTGATCAATTGTCGATTGAGATTGTGATGCTCGAATCATTCGCTCATCTTCGAGTGAAGATCACTGATTACATGGTACCGTACAGCTTCCTCAATAAGGTATACGGTATATGACGATCGATAACTGATTGATTATCGTAATCCCAGGCGAACGCCCGACACGTGAACATGGTGAAGCTGGCGGAGAAGACGAATGCCTTCCTCTGGTGAATAAGCCCCGCCCTCTATAAGCCCCTCCTCTTTCTCAGGTGGTCTCCCGAATCCGTAAGCAACGATCGAATCTTCGATATCAAAGCGGACGTTTGGTCCTTCGGTTGTGTCTGTTTCGAGGTTAGAACGAAGTTCCGTCCACTAATGGATGCCAATATTAGCTCATGAACGATGGCGCTCTTCCTCATTCATTCGAGAAACCTCCTATCGATAAGATTACCGCGTAAGGATTCATTGATCTTTGATCTTTGTAATCTGTATCTCTGCAGACTGAAATCGTTCTTCGATAGCAATAAAACGATGAAGATATCGGAAGATTCGACAGAACAATTCATGCATCAAGTAATGAAAAGATGTCTGACCAAAGATCGAAAGGTACGGTAGTCTATGTATACTGTAGATAAGAGATATCGATTTCAGATTCGTCCCACATTCAAAGTACTCAATCAATTCTTCCACGATCTTCTATTCAATTCGAAAATCGATCCGAAACAAGTAAACGGTAGATGAGAGGGTGGTATTGAATGAATGAATAACAGGTGATCGAAAAGGCTTTCTCTGGAGGAGATGCCATTATTACGACTGAACTAACTACTTATTGATTGTGAGAAGAAATCAATCGATTCAATAGAATCTCACCCGCCAAATATTATTCGATAAACATTCGGTTGTGATGCACATCAAGATACGTCATAATAATCAGTCGCGAGTAATCTCGAATATAAATAAGTGAGAAGTAGAATAATCAGTGATTACTTCGTTCCTAATCGTAATCTTTCACTCCCTTTCTAATTCACTCCTTGGAAAGATGTCTTCTTCTTTTCTCTGACTCCGCTCAGAGACCCATGTAGAAATAAAGCATATGCGTTACAAATTGTAGCAGACTCGAGAACATAACGGGAAATGAGTCATCCAGTGCATACTAAGAGATAAGAAGTTTGTTCCACACTTGGACTGTCAGAATGAGGAATTCGTCTCTTTATTCCACGTATTCTCTGGCAACTTGAATCGATGAGAAGGTGAGCGATGAATCGAGAGACGGATTCTTCATCCTCACTGATCTATTCCATACAAATCAGCAAAACACAATGATTCAAAACGTGAATCATGTTGCATTGAGTCATGTTGTTCTCTAATTACCGATCACATATTTGAAGATTGAGGTAATATGAAGTTATCTAGAAACAGTGCCTACCATCATACATTCATCTAGCACAGCTTTACTCTTTCGGATCGAATAAAGTGATATCCGTGTACGCCGTAGACCACGCACTAAGCCTATGCCCAAAGCGTGACTTTTGCACTGCTTAGACTTAGTGCTTAGTGCACACATTAAAATACTTATGGTTCGGTAAACTAAGTCTACTTAGTCTTCCCCCCATTCTCCCATTTTTGGCAAATCCGGTAAAGTACAACACATCTTAGCTTCATTGTAGTCTTCCTATATTTCTCGTTAGCATAATTCCAGTTTCAACTTTCATTCTTCGGAAAAGTGAAAATAAAGTTCTCTCTCGAGTTTTCTATCTCTCTCGATCTCATCCATTGCTCCTCCCTTCTCCTTTCCCTCTCTTTCTCTCCAAGAGGTTCTATTGAGACTCCGCCCCCTTCTCTGATCCTGACAGATCCATCTCCAACTTCTCACCAACTCTCAGAGTCATCTCAGTCTCTCTCACCAAAGATGTCTATCGACATGTCTTCCAACTTCTTCAAGCTTCTTCTGCACTTCAGAAGGCATGACTTGGTATGTTTATTCTCATTATTCATACCTTTGAGTTCTTATGAATTGTATACGCTGGTGCGCAGACAAAAAAATTGCGAAGACTTTGCATGAATTTGTTTTACGAATTCATGGAACATTCGTTTTTGATCACCGTAGTAGAGCATTGTTGGTTTCTCGACCCGGATTCGAATGTTTGCATACTCGATATCTCACAATTCTCATGGATTTATCCGATCCATTCATACCGAACCTTTTCGAGAATGTTTAGAAATTTGGACGTCTTTGTGAAGGAACTTCATCATTAGTTTCATTGGATTCCGTAGACAGAGAAACTCTTCATCTTTGTTCTCTCGTTCTTCCTATTTTACACACAGGCACACTCTTCCTGCCGTAGTATTTGCCCTTTAGAAGAGTGGAAAAAAGTGCTCTCGTATCCGAGAATGGAGGGATCACAGAGCAGTTCTGTCTGTAGTGAACTTGTGATGATTCTCGACGTTCCATTCGTCATGGCTGCTCTTACTCATCTGTTACCGGTGTTTCTATACAGTATCCTGCTTGCGACTCTCATTCTACGACGCTATAGGCACTGCTGAATATAAAAGGGTGGAATAATGCGATGGAAGTGTCTTGAGCTCCCCCTTTAATATTTCCCGTGGTCGATTTGTCGGAACTCTTCCCTGGAAGACACGAATTCCTTCAAATCGTGTACTCGCCTATCAAGTGTGGGTCATCTATAGATGAATATCTCCCCCTTTCCTCTCCATTTCCATGGACGCCCTTTGGACTGTGTTAGAAAGGACAGAAAAGGAGTGGCAGAGGTGAGAGAATACGAGAGAGTATGGAGATAGGAGAGAGTCAGATACGAATGGTTCTCCCCCTCAAGCAAGAACCAATGTTCATGAGAAGAGAAAGTAGTGGGTCAACGAGTATGAATGAGCTGTTTCTTACGATGGAAAGAGAGGGGGGCTTATTCAAGGAAGGAATGGAAAGAAAGTGAGAAGAATGACTTCAAAGGAGATCCAGATCTCATTCGAGTTGACTTCTTCTCTTCGTGTCAATCTTGTACATGTTTCAGTGAGAGTTGCCAGTGTGAAGAGAGTGCAAATAGAGAAGCGGAAGAGAAGAAAGATATGAAGAAATCGGGTGGTTCGTGTCCAATGATCCAATCTGTGATGAGAGATGATTTACGTGAGATCCTGGATGAAGGGGGTGCTCATGATGAAGAAGCCGTTTCTTCATTCCTCTTCATTCTTCAGATCTCTGAACGAAGAGGAATGCATAGGATTGTTAATGCTGCTCATAATGACGTTCAATCTGCATAGAACTGAAACCGGAATAATAAGCAAACAGACTCGAAATCAGATAAGATGGTTCTGCAAAGGGAGAAACGGAAAGTTATTGGCACTCTGCCAGAAAAGGGAGGAGATTACGAGAACGATAAAATCAGTGAGAGTTAGAGAAGAAAGGAACACAATCAATAGCCATTCGACCCCATCTCTCCCCCTTCCCTTGACTAAACGATTCCATTGCAGCAAGCATTCACCAAAGAGCACGATGATCTATTCAGGGAAGCTAAGGATAATGGTGAGATATTCTTCTGATTTGCTTATTGCTATTTTGTTGATGTTCTGGTGTTTACTGAATTAGTTTTTCCTTCAGGAAATCATCTGGCAGTTACCTCTCACTACTATTCCGTTATGTCGGGAGTGATCGATCAATATTTCAATGGAAACTTCCATTTCGCACCACCGGAAGATGATGGACAGTGAGTGTTCATTTACAAATTTGATAAATTTTATGTAAACAAAAGGAGAACCACTGATAAAGGGAAGTCTGCGTAGGAAATGTGCGAAAAAACTTTCCTTACGATCATTTAGACTTCTGGAAGAGGCCCTTCGTGATCTCCATCTTATCATTGGAGAAAGATTGAAGCTGAAAGAAGGAGTGAGATGTCTCGATATCGGATGTGGAATCGGAGGTTATCCTCATTTTCTTTACTTTTCCTTCCAATTGGATTGTCTTGTTTGACCTGAAGAGCAATCTGGCGAAATTAGTCACTGAATGATTTTGATTAAATATTGCAGGAGTGATCAAGGATCTCTCTCCGACGGGGGCCACTTTGACTGGAGTGACGATTGCAGGAAATGAAGTGGAGATGGGTAAGTACAGTATGGAATATGGCTGATGAACAAGGCTGAACGATTATACGATAAGAAAATCAATGAAAGCGCTCACGATCAAAGTAACATTTCTTGATTCAGGCAACGCAGACTTCGCTCGATTGGGCATTTCCTCTCACTGCAAACTTATCGAAGGAGATGCCCATAATATGCCACTTCCTGAAGGGTAAGAAACTTCTGCTGGTTGATTTTGAAGCTCTAGCATATATTTTGTAAGTATAATAATTCGTATACTAAATAATTTTCTTGCAGATGCATGGACTCTGCTTACGCCGTCTACTCTCTCAAGTATTTCCCCAAGATCGATAAGATACTCGAAGAGGTGAGAAAGATAGACAATGTTTCGGCATTTGTGCTCTGTAAATCGCAGGTGTCTCGAGTGCTCAAACCGGGTGGAAAATTCTTGATCTACGATCTGATTAAGACTGAAGAATTCGATGAGAATAATGAGGATCACACTGAGGTGAGATTATTCATTTTCGTGAGATAGATGCATGAAGAAGACAAAGAATACAAAGGAATTCATCAACAACCATTATTTTCAAAGTATTGATCATTGAACCTTTCAGGTGATCGAGGGATTGGAGTATGCGTGTGGAATGCCCTCTCTTCACTCGCGAGCTGAGATGATTGAGGAAGCTGAGAAACACGGATTGACACTCTGTCATGTGAGTAGATATTTATTGTTTTTATGGAAACATTGTTCGAAAAGAATCCCCATAAAGAGATTGGCAACTCATTCGCTAGAAAAGAAAAGCAAGATTGTTGACTGCAGGAAGAGGATCTCTCAGTCACTCACAAACGTCCCTTCCATTATTGTTTCTCCCATTCACCCTTCTTCATGTGGCTTGTCAAGTCTCCCATCGTCGATTCACTTATCAAGGTGAGTAAAATTTCAACACAGATAAAAATAGAAAACTATCGCTGAAAATCAGATAAAATCTGAAAAATATGATGATGATGTTTCCTTTGATAGATCGGCCAAGTCCTTCGCATTCTTCCACAAGGTTTCTCCGCTTTCAATCGAACCTTCCTATCCGGTGAGTTATTCATTTTCCCCGTTGAGATTCGCGGAAGATCGACGATCATTTATGAATTGGAAGAACGAATGATAACATTATCATTGCAGGAACGGTGCAGAAAATCGTAGATGGAGGAGAGATGGGAATTCTCTCTGGATCACAGATTTTCGTATTCGAGAAGGAATTGTAAATGAAATGAAAGGGCTGACAGGTCGTGGCCCGGTATTATACATTACTTACTATCCCGTTCAATATTCCATTACATTGTCATTATTATCTGTGCATAAACTATTTCTCACTGTTGAATTTGTGCAATCATCACAATCTCAGTTCGCAACTGCATCTGTATCTAATAAAAGTTTAGATAGTATTGATTTTTTTATCAATTCATTTGTTCTTAGTAATGGCCCCAATTCGTGTCGGCATTCTCGGAAACGGCCATCTTGGTGAGGATAATGTTCCCCATTTTTTTGTCTCGTTCTTATATTTCTCATGAATTCATCAACTTCATCTCCAGGCAAATTCCTACACACCGAACTCTCCGCCCTTTCATCTGATTTCGTAGTCGTTCGAGTGTGGAATCGAAGTGTCGTCGATGGAGAAGACGTACTTCCATTGGAGAAATTGGATGGACAACATCTTAGGTTAGATTTATGTCTGATGTTCGAATATGAAATATAAAAATGAATGAATCAAATTGAATTATCTTGTTCTCTTTCCAGTGACATTGATCTCGTTGTGGAGGTCGCTCATCCTCTTCTCGTCAAGAAATTCGCCCCTCTCATTCTCAAGCATTCCGATCTATTCGTGAGTTGACTAAATCTCTTCTTCACTTGAATCTCCCTTTAGATCGGTTCTCCAACGTGCCTCGCTGATCAGGAATTACTCGATTCAGTGAAGAAACTGGCTGTAGAGGGAAAGAGGAAGGTAAGATTCTTTCTCTTCTGAACTCATCTGAACACTTACTTCCTTGTAGGTGCTGGTGCCAGCAGGAGCGTTCTGGGGAGGTAACGATATCCAGAAGATGGCTGACAAGGGAACACTCAAGGTTGATGATTGACTGAGGCATAATTAGAGAATAAAGAAGTTTCCAGGCTCTACAAGTGTAATTAGAGAATAAAGAAGTTTCCAGGCTCTGCAAGTGTCAATGTCCAAACATCCTGATTCATTCAAACTCGAATCGCCTCTCAAGGAAATCAATGAGAAAGCGAAGTTGGAGACTGAGAAAGAGACGATTCTCTATGAAGGTGAATTTCTACTGAAGATTTTAATTGAAGTTTCTGATTCATCTCAGGTCCCGTTCGTGCTCTCTGTTCTCTCGCTCCAAACAACGTGAATACAATGGCTGGAGCATCGATTGCCGCTCACAATCTCGGATTCGATGGAGTGACGGCGAGACTTGTTGCCGATCCCAAGTAGGAACGAAACTCTTCATTCTGCACACTCTTTCACCACTCGAGAGAGGATGTGTAAAATGAAGAGACAGCTTTATCGTTCAAAACACTTCATTTTAGACTGCGTGACTGGCACATCGTCGGCGTCGTTGCTACGGGTCCCGATGGATTCGAAGTGAGAGATTGATGAATTGAATGCAAAAAAGGACAATTTAGGTGGAAACAATCCGCAAGAATCCCGCAAAGCCGGGTGCAGTCACTGGCCAGCTGACCTACTTCTCATTCCTTGCCAGCATCAAGGGTGAGTCAATGATGCAGTCTAATACGGCAAACTAATACTTCAGAAGGAATCACCAAACCCGTCGGAGGGCTTCACATTTGCTGAAGAGATTATGGAGATTATGAATCAATTTGTTTAGGACATTCCCAATAGTATTCACTGATGAAACATTCCATGATAAAATATACTGATGTAATTTGATGTATCGATCTGATCAATTAAAGTAATGCTTCATTCGGTATGTACAAAGTAATAATTAGTTAGATGTAACTATCTACAGTCTACAATATTACAATGACAATCGCAATATCACTAGAAGGGTGCTCACTAGGGGAATATGAATAGAGGAAAGGGAAGTAGTGGTGGTTGGAGCAGGAGCTGTTACTGTGGGAGGATTCTCCTTGGATACAGTGGGTTCATCGGGTGATTGAGTGGTTGTGGTTGTTGAGGTCGTAGTGGATGTGTGAGTTGTCCTCTTTGTTGTCGTTGTCTCTGGATCCACCGGTTTCTTCGTTGTTGTCGTTGTTATCTGAATTGAGGATTGAAACGGTAAATACGCACCTCCCATACAGAAATGGAATGATTTTTATTAACGGAATGAATCATATTGTGACTAACCGTAGACGTTACGGGTGCAGCTTCAGAAGTCGACGGAGCGGGCTGACTCGTTGTCGTCTGAATGGAAGAGTTTAACTGCGTTTATTTACATACGCCTTGAGGCAGGAGTTAGAGAAGGAATGAAACCTTGGGTTGAATGGGAGGGATGAATGGTTCACATTCGGGCATCCATCCATCACAGAATCCGAGTGCTCCTTGCTGATAGATAACGGACTGCGTATCACAGTACATCTTCTGCGCCTCAGCTGAACGAAATTGAGGTTACGAGACAGTAATTTGCGAAAAAGTAGTCTGGAAAATAAGTGCAACTAACCAGAACAAGACTGTCTAACAGCGAACATGTCGCATTTCATCGCAAGACGAAGATCACTGAACATTTAATTTTTCATTGTAGAATATTCCTTCGGAATGAAGGGTCTAGAGTCAGAAGAAAATAGAATCACTAGTAGAGTTTGGGAAAAACTAACGTGCAAGATTGTCCGAGAGTGAGATTATGAGGAATGTACGGTTTGCAAAGATTGAGGAGAACTGTCGTCTCTGGCGCTGATATGCAGGCATTGTCCTTCACTCCTGTAATTTAAAAATATTTGATATAGTATATGCTAGTATAGGTAACTAATGTCCATAAGAATAAGAGCTCATACGAATAAATAGAAGAGCCTAACAATTGCTTGACAATATTCCCCTGTAAGAATTTAGAATGCGTGACTTACCATCGACATTCATGCACTGTTGCTTCCGTAGTTCGAAATCAGTTGAGTAGTCGTACGCTTGTTCATAATTCTGAGCAATGAATACAAATAAATATATCTACAATGTGTCGTAATCACAAACCATATTGTACATGGTTCTGAAGCTGACTGCGTTGAGAGGACAATTCTTGTCGTATGTTCGAATGAGACAAGCATGAAGAGATGTTTGCAGTCTGAAAACAGATTTGAATACATAAAATTCATTTCGATAATATATCTACACTAGGTTGCATTAAAAATCTAACCTGCACATTTGGTCGATTCCGGGCTTATTCTCAAACTGTCTCTTCATGTTCTTGCTGAAATCATGGGAATTCTTTAAATTACTTGGTATGTGTACTTACGCATAATTAGCATAATCAGGAAGTGGATTCTTCACTCCTGCATTCTCAACTCCACTGTAGAAATCATCGAAACACGATTGCATCTTCTGCAAAAGAGTTTCGTCAAATATCGATTAGCCTATGTCAGACAATTATTGTTGATGATACATTTATTTTTAGAATTAAATGTAACTCACATCACAAGAGTGGAAGGTAGTCGGGCACTTGTCCATCTTTCCATCGCAAGCTCCGACAGTCTCAATCTCCTTCTTCTTCTGGTTGATCTGGCAGAAGACTGAGTTGACCGAGTCTGAAATTCACAACTTATGAGTGAAAAAATATTTTTCGACTAATATAATGTAAAATGGAGTGCTTCTTACCAGAACATCCATTGTCAGCGGCGTTGTTGATGATTGCAGAGAAATCCGCAGAAACAACGCTGGAAATGAATTTCAGTTCGTTCTTGAAATGGAACAATTTCAAAATTAATTTGTCTTCCTTTTCAAAAAATATAGATATAGTTAATTTCGCCGTTTTTCTATTATTTAATTTCTATTATTTACTTTATAAATTGCTTACTCGCATGAAACGGCATCATTCTCGAATAAGAAACGGTCACTGGACAATTCCATCTTGTTCATGCACGGATCGTTCATTGCTGAATTGAATATTCATTATAGTTAGATGAACTGTTTTAGCGACGTGACTCTAATTGCCCCATACTTTCATTGAGCTGAGATGAGTAATATCAGAAAAAAAGTTTCACTCGGAAAAACAAATTACCTTCTTGATTGTCGCACATAATCTTTCTCAGATCGAGATCTGCCGAATAACGATACGCATCGTCGCTTGTCTGAATATTCTTTGGTTCATGAAGGAAAAATGAATTATGAACTGACAAGGTTGAAAAGGGAAGTGAACACAGTCTGAGTTCTGCAAGAGTCCAATTCTTGACTGAAACAACGAGAAACTGCATCGAAGATTCTGAAAGCACATTGTTATTAGGACGTGAGTTGATTGAAAAATGTGTATTCGAAATGAACAACCTTGCAAAATGATTTACCCGCAATAGTTCTTCAGTGATTCTCCACTTCCGTACTTCTGATCCATAGTTGAAGTGTACTCATCATAATCAGGGAAGGGATCAACTGAGAATCCAGTGGAGATAAGAAGATCACTGTAGCAGGCCTTCGTTTGCTGAAAAGACCGTCAATTGCCATGCAGAAAATATGATAAAAATTATTTGTGGAGTGCATACCTCGCAATCCTTGAAGTTGGGAAGATTTCTCAGTTTGTGAATTATCGACCAGAGACTCTCCGTCTGAGATCATTCAGATTATTGTTGTTTGGTAGCTTGTGTGATGGGGTGGAATACTTCATTTTTCATCACATCAGTTAATTTTTGAACAAAATACAAACCGTGGTTCCAGTGGGCTGAGTTGTCTTTGGAATAGCGACAGTTGTAGTAACAGGAGCAGCATTTGTCGAAGTTTTAGGGGTTTGAGTCTGAAATGGTTGTATTGCATGCATGAGCCCATCATTATTTTACGCCCAAATTTCCGTATCTTCAACAATTGACGGAGGGAAAAATGAGTTCTCACCGTAGAAGTGGGCGGCTTCGTCGTCACTGTAGTCACTTTGGCAGTTGTTGATGAGGGGACGTCAGTAATCTTCGTGGTTCTAGGGGCTTGGGTCTGAAGAAATAGAAGGGGTATCATCAATCAGAGACGAATTAAATAAAAACGTGATTAAAGTGTCCACTGTCATCTTGTGAATTGAGATATGCTTATGCCGAATAGCTTTCGAAGATGCTAAGCAAATATAGCAAACTAACCGTCACTGGAGATTCACATTCGGGCATCCATCCATCACAGAATCCGAGTGCTCCTTGCTGGTAGATTATCGATTGTGTTGCACAGTACATCATTTGCGCCTCAGCTGAAAATGTTCCTTTTTTGATTTGAAACAGGGGACAATAACAATATAAAAGGACTAACCAGAACAAGACTGTCGAACAGCAAAAATGTCGCATTTCATGGCAAGACGGAGATCACTGAAGAATCGATAGAGAAGGGAAAAGATCTACAGAAGCATACGTGCAAGATTGTCCGAGAGTCAGATTATGAGGAATATAAGGTTGACAGACGTCGAGAAGAACACGAGTTGATGCCGAATTGATACACGTGTTATCAATCATTCCTGCAATAAACTCGTTTTAGAAGCTAATCTGATAATTGAAAGCATTCTCTTCATTCTTCAATAGCCAACTGTAAGAGAGAAAATACCTTGTTTATTCATGCATTGGGCCTTGCGGAGATCGAAATCAGTGGAATAGCTGTAGGCTTGTTCGTAATTCTAAATATGTATTAATTTTCTTCAGATTCTGTTTGTGGATTACTAACCATATTGTACATTGTTCTGAAGCTGGCCGCATTTAGAGGACAATTCTTGTCTGTAGAAAGAATAAGACAGGCATGAAGGGAGGTTTGCAGACTGAAGAACGATTTTTTCTCGATCAGAATCGATAAGATCAGTTGAACAAGTCTAACCTGCACATTTGGCCAATTCCGGCCTTGTTCTCAAACTGTCTCTTCATGTTCTTCCTGAAAAAATAGCACAAATGTTGTGCAATTGTAGCGCATTTCTTAAAATTCGAGTTCAATTCGAAAGATTTCTCACGCATAATCAGCATAGTTCGGAAGTGGATTCTTTACTCCTGCCTTCTCAACTCCGTGGTAGAAATCGTCGAAGCATGATTGCATCTTCTGCAAAAATTTTGAGTTTGTATTGATTGTTGAATTGAAAAAAGTTGAACAAAATTTCACAAAATTCTTGATGTTGACATGTTAGAAATTAAAGACAATAAATAATTTGTTTAAATGTATCCTTACGGTCACTGATCTAACTCACATCACAAGCATGGAAGGAAGTCGGGCACTTGTCAATCTTTCCATCGCAAGCTCCGACAGTTTCGATCTCCTTCTTCTTTTGGTTAATCTGGCAGAAGACTGAGTTGACTGAATCTGAAATAAATCGTGATTTTTCGTAGAGATACGTAATGAAAACGTAGTTCTGTAAATGGAAGCTTACCAGAGCATCCATTATCAGCCAAATTGCTGATGATTGCAGAAATATCGGCAGCGACAACACTAAATGGAGGAAATTAGATCGTTTTAAACAGGATTTTTTAAACTGAGCAGCGATATCGCCGTTATAAATATTGAACATCGAGTGATCGATACAATCTATCTATAATAATGACATACTCGCACGAAACGGCGGCATCGTTTTCGAGAAGTTGACTGCTCTTTGATGCCTCCATATTGCTCATGCAAGGATCGGTCAATGCTACAATCATTATCTTTGCTCATAGAAATGTAGGCCGAACTCATACCTTGCTGGTTATCGCACATAATCTTTCTTAGATCGATATCAGCCGAGAATCGATACGCATCGTCACTCGACTGAAATTCACATATGTATATTGGAAAAATAAGGACCTAAAACAACTAACGAGATCGAAAAGTGTGGCGAAAACGGTTTGAGTTCTGCAGGAATCCAACTCTTGCTTGAAACAACGAGAGACTGCGTCGAAGGTTCTGAAGAACTCATTTTTAATCAGCTGATCTGGAATGTGAATGTGTACTCGCTTACCCGCAGTAATTCTTGAGTGCCTGTCCAGTTATCTGATCCATCTTAGTCTGGTAATCGGTATAATCGGGGAATGGATCGGAAGAGAATCCGGTGGAAGATAAAAGGTCCTTGTAGCAAGCCTTCGTTTGCTGAAATTCGTGTGTTGATGATCTCTCTCAATGAGCACGACCTCTATTGTAATTCTTAACTGAAGTAGCCGGCTTCACATTTTTAAAGGAGGGAAATAATCATCAAAATACACGCGAACCTCGCATCCGACAAAATTGGGAAGTGTCAGATTTTTCAGCTTCTGGAGAATCGTCAAGAGATCATCGGTCTGCAATTTTTTTTATTTTTTAAATTAATAAGTATTGATAAAAGAACGAACCGTAGTAGTGGGTTGAGTTGTCACAGGAAGAGTCACTGTAGTGGTTACTGGCGCCTTCGTTGTCTTAGGAGCCTCAGTCTGCAATAGACTTTCTACGTCACTTCTCTTTTCAGAATTGCCTATTTCCACTTTGACTGAAACATACCGGAATCTCGGGAAGATCATCACAATCGGGCATCCATCCATCACAAAATCCGAGTGCGCCCTGTTGGTAAACGAGCGATTGAGTTATGCAGTACATCTTCCGAGTATCAGCAGCTGAAAATTTTTTTGAGCTAAATTGTATACAAAATAAAGACGGAATTTGCAACCTACACGACTGGCACGGCTGTCTGACTGCAAAGTTATTGCATTTCATGGCAAGTCGGAGATCACTGAAATGGATGAATTGATGAAATAGCGATTACGAAATATTTATCGATGAACTCCTGGTAAGCTCGATAAACTGACGTGCAAGATTGTCCAAGAGTGAGATTATGCGGAATATTTGGCTGGCAGACATTGAGGAGAACTTTAGCAGGGGGCGAAGTGATACATGCACTATCTTCATATCCTGTAATTTGGAGGTAATTGATTATTCGAGGTAATTTATGACCACACGAAAAAGAATAGCTTTGTATCATAAAAAATATTTCACCTGCTTTATTTTGGCACTGTTGCACGCGAAGATTGAAATCGGTAGAGTAACTGTATGCTTGTTCATAATTCTAAAAATATTGGTTTACGGATGAAAACATTCAGTTTGCAAACCATATTGTACATGCTTCTGAAGCTGGCGGGATTGACTGGGCAATTTTTGTCGATTGTACGAATAAGACAGGCATGAAGAGACGTTTGTAGACTGAATAACGAATTTTCGCCACAGCAAGATGAAAAAATCTAACCTGCACATTTGGTCAATTCCGGCCTTGTTCTCGAATTGTCTTTTCATGTTCTTCCTGAAAAAAATAGATATTTTAATTACAATTGATTCATGATCATTAAAAACATTTCTTACGCATAATCAGCATAATTCGGAAGGGGATTCTTCACTCCTGCTTTCTCAACTCCGTTGTAGAAATCATCAAAACAAGATTGCATCTTCTGCAAAAAAAAACTTTAAGCTTTTATTGTTTGTTTGAATACGAAACGCTCATATACATTACGCAAAATGCTCGCTGTGGAACCAATTTTCCAGAATAGTTTTAAAAGTAAATCCAATAAGCATCCCTAATTTGATTATTTGTATCCTAACGGTTACTAATCTAACTCACATCACAAGCATGGAAGGTAGTCGAGCACTTGTCCATCTTTCCATCGCAAGCTCCGACAGTTTCGATCTCCTTCTTCTTTTGGTTAATCTGGCAGAAGACTGAGTTGACTGCGTCTACAATTTTAGTGTTTCTCTATGTGAAATTTGTATGTGCTCCAATAAAGAAAATGCGGAAGAGAAATATAACAAGTGACCTGAACATCCAGCCGATTCAGCGTTGCTGGCGAATGCAGTGAAATCAGCAGAAACAACACTGGAACAGTAAAAATATTATACTAAATCGCCAAATCGAAAAAAGAAAAACTCACTCGCAAGAAACAGTGGCATCGTTATTTACTTGGACACTGCTCACGACGTTTGTCTTTGTGTTCATGCAGGGGTCGGCCAATGCTAAGATTATTATTTTTAATTTCAGATATTTCTGAACTATTCTACCTTCTTGATTGTCACACATTATCTTTCTGAGGTCGAGATCAGCATTGAAACGGTAGGCCTCGTCATTCGTCTGAATAGGTAAAGTGAAATGGTTAAATAATAAAGAATAAAGGGAAAAAAGCTTACAAGGTTGAAGATGGATGCGAATACAGTGGGAGTTCTGCATGAATCTGATTCTTGACTGAAGCAGTGAGAGACTGCATCGAAAGTTCTGAAGGAATCAGAGATGGAACACCAATAGTAAAATTGGCCTAATTGTTCAAATGAAAATGACCTACCCACAGAAGTTCTTCAAGGCTTGCCCACTTCCATACTCCTGGGTGATCTTATTCTGATATTCATCATAATCAGGGAAGGAATCGGAGGAGAATCCAACAGATGTGAGTAGACTGTAGTAGCACGACTTTGTGTGCTGGAAAGAGCGTTTATTACAAACTGGAAAGTCATTTTTTAGAGCCGAAATTACACATAAGAAATTAAATGCATAATGTAGAATGGAGATATCTACTTCGCAAGTGCTGAAGACAGGCATCGAGATATTGCTGATCTTCTCTAGGAAAGGAACGAGACCTCCAGGCTGAAATGAATTGGTCACGAAGAGCTTGAAATACTTGGAAAGTATCTAACCGTTGTGGCTGTATCGGGAATTTCTTCTGGATCATCATCATTTAGAGCTTCGTTCTGAAACAAAAGGAATATTTAGAATGTAAAACGAGATTATTACACTTTCGAAGATGCTAAGCAAATATAGCAAACTAACCGTCACTGGAGATTCACATTCGGGCATCCATCCATCACAGAATCCGAGTGCTCCTTGCTGATAGACAATTGATTGAGTGATGCAGTATGTCTTCAGCGCATCGGCTGAAAGGTAAATATGGATCGATTTCAGAATTTTACAGAAATAATGACATTTGATGCAAACAACTAGATATCTATTATAACTGACCAGAACAAGTCTGACGAACAGCAAATAGGTTGCATTTCATCGCAAGACGAAGATCACTGAAGGGTTCAACATTCAAATGTGATGGTTGATGTGATGAAATGAAAATGTGATGCGCGTTATTTTGATACATAGTTTAACTCCAGAGAACTTCACGAGGGCCAAATTTTTAATTGAAACTTACGTGCAAGATTGTCCAAGAGTGAGATTATGGGGGATATTTGGTTGGCACACATTCAGAAGAACTTTTGTCTCTGGCGCACTGACACAGTCATTATTCCTCATGCCTGTAATGCCGTCCACATTTATTTAGCTTTTTTGTAGTGGTAAGATGTCGTTGATTTGAGATTCACTAATCGATATCGTGTCATTGAGGTGCAATCGCTCATAAACGATTAGACAAGCGTGTATTGTGATTGTGTCTAGTGAGATAAGGGGTTATAACGAGCTCAATCAATGTTGCAAGGGAGCATCAAGAATCACCATACACTAGAGAACCACGAGATACGGATTTTAAGTGGTTCCGATTGAACAAACCTTCTTTGTTCATACACTGTTGTTTGCGTAGCTCGAAATCGGTTGAGTAATCGTACGCTTGTTCATAATTCTGAACAACGAATATTTTGAGCATTTTTACATAGATTTACATTTACTAACCATATTGAACATGCTTCTGAAGCTTGCAGCGTTGAGAGGGCAATTTTTATCGGTAGTTCGAATAAGACAAGCATGTAGAGATGTTTGCAGACTGAAACAGTAGGTTGTTTCAATATTAATGCTTGAACTGAATTATACCTGCACATTTGATCGATTCCATTCTTGTTCTCGAATTTGTTCTTCATTTTCTTTCTGAAATCGGAAATCATTTTGTGGAAGTGGATAAGATGGATGGCAAATATACTATCAAATGGCTCACGCATAATCGGCATAATTCGGAAGAGGATTCTTCACTCCAGCTTTCTCTACTCCATCGTAGAAATCTTCGAAGCAAGATTGCATCCTCTGGGAAATTTTCATTTTTTTATTGTTTTTAATTTCTTATCACAGTATCAGCACTGAATCTAAATTATTCCGTAAAATAGACAAGAAAAAAGTCGGCTGGAGAAAAATGTATTTATTGAAACAAGGCCTCACATCGCATGCATGGAATGTAGTCTGGCACTTGGGCATTTGTCCATCACAAGCTCCAGCTGTCTCGATTTCCTTCTTCTTAGAATTGATCAGACAGAAAGCAGAGTTCACTGCGTCTGCAATTCATCTTCGTTTTGTTTTTACTTCGCACTTGATAAGCTTGGTAATAACATTTTGTAATGTCAGCATGAATAAGTGTAAGATTCGCTATAATCAATGCATATCTAAACAAATTATACCGGAGCATCCATTCACATCCGATTTGCTGATAACAGCAGAGAATTCTGCTGCGGCGACTCTGAAAGCGACGTTGTTGATTGCAAGATGCAGAAGATGGTGAAAAAATGAACACTTACTCGCAAGAAACTGCGTCCGCTTCGATTTCATCAGTTGAACTGCTCTTGAAAGTGTTCATTTTGTTCATGCACGGATCGGCCAGGGCTGAATATTTTCACGTTCAACTCATAAACACTGCAATCTCACCTTCCTGATTATCGCACATAATCCTTCTGAGGTCGAGATCAGATGTGAATCTGTGGGCATCGTCGCTTGTCTGAAGAATATTCATTTTGAAGAAGAGAAACATTGGATTTGCAAAATATAAAACGTACGAGATTGAAGAGAGTGGCGAAAACGGTGGGAGTTCTACACGAATCAATTTCCTGATTGAAGCAATGAGAAACGACATCGAAGGTTCTGAAGAGATATTCGATGAGGTCTCATTAGACGAAAATGGAATCCTCACCCGCAGAAGTTGCTCAATGCATCTCCACTTCCGTAGTTCGCATCCAATGTTGATTGATAATCATCGTACGAAGGGAAAGAATCAGAATCGAAACCAGTAGCAGTGAGGAGATCGTTGAAGCAAGCTTTCGTGTGCTTTAAATCCACTAGTTACTTCCGAAAGGAGATTGGACTGAAACCTCGCAGCTTCCAAGATCAGGAGGAGAGAAATCTTTGATCTTCTGCAGAATCGCCAATATATCGCCGTCGGTCTAAATATTCTTTGATTATTGAAGAATTATATTCCTAACTTACCGGAGTGGGAGTCGTATCAGGAAGAGCCACTGAAGTGGACGATTGAACGACCGGAGCCTTCGTTGTTGTCTGAAATAAAGACGCGATTCTTATTTTCTAATGGTGAAAACATGTGATAAATTCCACAACATACGGGTGTCAATATGAGATCATCGCAATCAGGCATCCATCCATCACAGAATCCGAGTGCTCCCTGTTGATAAATGATCTCTTGAGTGAGACAATACATCTTCTGAGTCTCAGCTGGAAAATATGATTGGAGAGGAATAATTCTATATTGAAATGAAATGACTAAAACATACCAGGACATGAAGACGCTCTCACTGCGAAGTTGTTACATTTCATGGCAAGACGGAGATCACTGAAAGAATCCTCGCCTGAGCCCGAATTCCACCCTATTCACGTCGCACATAAACCGAGTTTGCATATAAAAAAGAGAGAATAAATGTCAATGATAATAGGTCGTTCATTCTTCGAAATTGAGACAATACTTACGTGCAAGATTGTCCAAGTGTCAGATTATGCGGGATGTAAGGCTGGCATACACTGAGGAGAGGCTTCGCAACGACCATGCAGTTACCCTCATTCTTTATTCCTGAAATAGTTTATTTTATTCATCTTTCGTCTCGAAGCTGTGATTTTGTGTTATTGATACGTTTCTACGTTGGTGTAACGAATTCTAATAAAGCACGTATTCGTACAAACAAAGCTGATAGGACTAACACCTTCGACACTCTATCGTTATCTCTATTTTTGTCATACCGAAAACGTGTTTCTCACAATCGGATTAACATTGCTATCTAGGGGATTAGCTCGTTGCAGTCTCTGTGATATCGTCATTTGACTACACTCCCAATTATATCTCATTCGCTGCAGTGAATGAATGAATTGACAGAGAGAGATAAGGGGAAGATGGTGCTTTCTCTATAGATTCTCGGGTCGTCCCATCACATTCTATTGCTCATAAAGGAGTTATGGCCATGCGTGTTTTGTGAGAGATTCTGATTGTCTTTAGTACGATAAGGGATGATGAGTAGAGAGGATAGTCAAGGAGTTTCCCTCGCGCAATCAGAAACCACGCTACGATAGACAGCAAACTAACAGTGAGTTACAGTGGCAAGATCACGAAAAAGATGAAACAAGAAATGGAAAATGTATTTAGAATATTCAACGCACCATCGACATTCATGCACTGTTGCTTACGTAGATCGAAATCGGTTGAATAGTCGTACGCTTGTTCATAATTCTGAAAGAAGTTATATCGAACGTATATCGAACGATCACAATCGCTCATTCATTGTCAGTATATTTCAGCATCGCTTACCATATTGTACATGCTTCTGAAGCTCGCTGCGTTGAGTGGACAATTTTTGTCTGTGGTTCGAATGAGGCATGCATGAAGAGAGGTTTGCAGTCTGAAGTTTTCATTGTACTCATCATTGGAATTTGATGTCATAATAAAATTGAAAAAAATCTAACCTGCACATCTGGTCAATTCCATTCTTGTTCTCGAATTTGTTCTTCATGTTCTTCCTGAAAATTATTGAATCATTTTCGGATATTTTAGTGTAAATGTAAAATGCTTCGCTGTAAGAATTGTCTTACGCATAATCAGCATAATTTGGAAGAGGTGTCTTTACTCCAGCCTTCTCTACTCCAGTGTAGAATTCATCGAAGCAGGATTGCATCTTCTGTAAAATGTGATGCATCTTTTTGAGTATAACATATTCGACAAATGACACTGTTCAATAAAAGAAACGTACATCACAAGCATGGAAGGTAGTCGGGCACTTGTCCATCTTTCCATCGCAAGCTCCGACAGTTTCGATCTCTTTCTTCTTTTGGTTAATCTGACAGAAGACTGAGTTGACCGAGTCTGGAAAGAGATTGCCCATCTTTATTTAGTTTCTAATATATTCAGTTCATCAATCATGATTTTAGAATTGAGAGTACAACGGAGCTTACCAGAGCAGCCATTGGTATCAGCTTTGCTGATAACAGCAGACAAATCAGCAGCCGCGACTCTGAATGAGAAAGATATTTAGAAAAACAAATAAAAATATGAATTAATAAAATAAAAGTGACTGACTCGCAAGAGACGTCCGCATCGTTCTCCACTACGAGACTATTCTTCGATACTTCCATCTTTTTCATACACGGATCAGCAAGGGCTGAACTCATTCTGTTAGTCGTATTAATTCCATTTACTTCCTCTACCTTGCTGGTTATCGCACATAATCTTTCTGAGATCGAGATCAGCATTGAATCGATATGCATCGTCACTAGTCTGATGAAGGATAAGTTTACAACATTCGAATGTGACTATTTTAATTTTCGCCGTATTTTTTCAACAAATATTTCGCTATTTATGAACGTACCAGATTGAGGATAGTTGCGAAAACAGTGGGAGTTCTGCATGAGTCCAACTCTTGACTGAAGCAACGAGAGACTGCATCGAAGGTTCTGAATAGGTCAAAGATTTATCTTTCTATGTATTCTACCCTTTTCTTCCTTTTACAGCCGAAGCCTACTCATGGCGGCATCTAACTATACTCCTCAACTCATCGAAACATCACTGCATTCTTCACTTGTTTATTCCTACGCAGTTCCTACTTATCCTCTGACGCCATTTTAATCCCAACTGTTATCTTCTCTTTATCAGAATCGAAAGCGCATCTCTGTCAGGTGTGGTTCTAATCCCCCTGCAGAGAATCCATAGCCAGACTACGAAACTCCATTGAATTCCCACTCTGATTGACACTACGGAAATCACGGCACCCGAAAAGGAATGAATGTCAATCAAAAGAAGGAAGAATATGGGATGATCGGAGGGATGAGTATAATCGGATACCACACTCGATGATGGGAAAAAGAGGAATGCAATGATGAGGACATTTCCACATATATCTATTTAATTTTGAGAAAATTATTTTCATTTTTTTCATGTCAGTGAACCAAAGCCTGACTGAGACATATAAGATGAACACAAATTTAACGTACGCGCAAAAGTTGCTCAGTGCATCTCCACTTCCGAAGTTGGCATCCAACGTCGATTGGTATTCATCGTACGAAGGGAAGGAATCAGAATCGAAACCAGTAGCAGTGAGCAGGTCATAGTAGCACGCTTTCGTTTGCTGCAACAATATGATAGAGGGAATGTCGAGCAAAACTGATAATGATTTTAATTGGTTATCAGATTTATGTGAATAAGATAATTGTGAGGTGTTGATGCCATTCGATCAACAAAAATAGTAGTTCGCAAACCTCGCATCCGACAAAGTTGGGAAGAGTGAAATCTCTGATTCACTGCAGTGTAGTAATGACATCTTCTGGAGTTGGATAAGTAGGAGCCGAGTCTTCCAACGATCGACAATTGACCGAAAGAACTAAAGAAAAAGAGTTGATCTTTGATCTCTAATAAGTATCTTACCAAGTAGAGAAAAGGGGAGAAGCAGCCTCATTGCGTCTCGCTGCTTCTCGAATGACATCAATGAGAGAGGCGGAGATCTTATCAAATCACTTCTCTATCTCTCACAACAATCCGTTCTGCTCTTTCCTCTCTCTCTTTCCCTCGTGGAATGACAATGGCTCTTATCAGGTTCCGAAACATCTTGAGAGAGAGATGAAGAGAGGAATCTGTGATCAAACCATGCACGGAAGCAAGTCGAGTCAAGTGTAGTTATTCATTATATTTTGATTTGATGATGTTTATGGAGTGCATGGATTACTAATTTGTTGCTTATCTAAAACTACGCTATGAATGCGTGCAATTTTCAATTAATCACACACATAGGTATTGTGAATGGACAGAAAGTTGAAACAAGAATACGGTTCGAAGATATGATCACAGAGTAGCACAGTAAACATCATTCAAGTTTATTACTACGGATATAAATACGATATCATAGAGATTAGGAATGCCAGTTTGGGAGAATCCGTCTCTGAATTTCGCATGGTCAGCCACTTGTCAGAGTGACGAGAGAGTGTGCGATCAATATCCCGTTTTAAATTGTTATTCCTACCATACTATAGCCTCTGAAGATTTAACTTGCATTTTTTTAACCAAAATCTTCTGTTTAAGTTCATGGAAGTTCATATTTAAGTTCCGATAGAATATGTAGAGAAGAAGGGAAGAACTATAGATGGCAGAAATTTGAATGAGATACCTTCGACTGCACTCAAGTCACTCGTCATTGCTGAGAAGAAGAAATATATCAGAATTTCTATCAATGTTATATCCTTTCTTACTGTAACATGTTTATTGTATACTGTAATATATCTGTTATTTGTTGATCTCATATATTTATCTTTTTTTAGAATTTATTTCATCAAAAATGTTACAGTAACGAAATAGTTAACGAAACTAAGCAATAAAGTCATTTCTCCATGATATGCGCTAGCATCAGATATCTGACACAAAAATAGATTTTGAAATTACGGTAAGTCTTCTCAATTTCAAACTTTTTTCATGGAATCTTTCCGTTCGAACGTTCTTTCGTTTTTGATGTTCCGGTTTGAACCTCCCTTGTTGCTTAAGTCTTATAAGTGCTTGTTTCATTGGTTTCCATTGGTTCGCACTGATCAATCAATATAATCATAACCAATATCATACAATTTACATTCGCTAAATTAGGGCCTGATCAGATTTAATGATTTAATCGAATTAATTTCTTGATCCTTAGATATCTAATGCAATTGAGGAGGTATCAACGTATCCCCCTGAGATCTCATCTACCCAACTTCATCTCTCATTCCCTACCGAGCTGTTCGCGAAAAATATGACTTCAGGAAAGGTCAGTTATGAAATATAAGCAAGGCGTTGTTGCCTCCGTATGTATAGGAAACTAAGTATACATACCCTAATTTCCTCGTTTTTCAGTATCTGTTTTTCGCTGGACCCAAGGGAGAGTTATACCGGACGTGGGTGCAGAATCTCAGCTGTCAAGGGAACCCAACTGCAGGAGTCGAATACTTAGGTTCTTTTAACCTCCTCATGTTGGTTGTATTATGAAAATTGTCTCTCAAAACCATCGAATGTGCCATCGAAACATATCAATTTAAATCCCAAACTAAAAAAATAAGTTTCTATTTAAAAAAAACACATTAATGATGACGTCATTTATCATATGCCATCAAATTTATTGGTCGCTTCTTCGATTGTTTGTCACTGGCGATGTGCAGATTCTCAATTAGTCCTTTCTTAGTTGACACAGATCAACAAAATGAGGATAGCGGCTCTGAAGTGCTGAAATATGAAATGAAATGGATTGAATCTAAACAATTGAATCGAAATAATCATCGTATTTCATCACAATGAGCAACAGTTTCTTTATTCAGATGGGGCTGGCACCCTTATCGACAATAACGGTCAGATGAAAGTATTAGAAAGCAGTAATATAGATCCATCCGTTTCTTTCGATGACTTCAAGGGTGAGCGAATCGATATTTTCATTCATCTTTCATTTTTGAAATTATTTATATGATAATAAACGTTTCTTTGTTCATTCATCTGTGATGCTCGATCGTTCCAGCGTATAATCCGAGGCATCCTCGTAATATTCCTTTATCTTCCATCAAAGGATTTCGTAATTCGATCGAATTCACGGCTAAACGAAGCATCCCACTCGATATCGATCTAAAGGTAAGGGAACTGATTTTTCGCGTAATTGGGGAATGGTTCCTTCATTTATTTATTATGGTTAGAATTCCTTATATGTTAGACAAAAAATAAATATAAGCCCACGAGATGAATCTGATAGAGATTCGTTTGAAATAACGTTAAATTTAGGTGCTACCAGGATTAATAAGGCTCCTTTCGAATCCAATTATTCTCAATTGCTTCCATGTAAATGGCAAATTATTTCAGAATCTGGATAATTCGAAGAGATTTTTGGATAGTCCTCTTATTACTCTCTTTCACGATCACATCTTCTGGAGCTATAAATTACGCCTGACTCGCACGATAAGTGGGTATTTTATCTCCCATCACTGCCCGCTAATATTCGCACCGAATAGGTTAAAAAAGTTAATAGTTGAGAAATACACCTTTTTGTATCTATATTTTTTCAGATAACGTCTTCTCATTGTCCGTTGTGAGCGTTGGTTCCCATTTAGGAGAAACGAAAAGGACGAGGAAGAGTGAGATTAATGAAAATTGCTAATCAGTACTGATTGTTAAATTCCGAATAATTGAACGGATAACATGAGGAACGAATTCACATCAATTTTCATTCTTGCGTCTAGTTTGAAGTGTGAAGTGTTCAATATTGTAGAGTCAACACGATTTCCCCTCATCAATCGATAATCCATATAATTTAAGATGCGAAGAGTAATCCATCCGATCAGAAGTCTCCTTCCATTATCGATGCTAGTCTCTATCTTATCGATCCATTGAAGGAAGAACCGATCCAACGTAAGTTGATGATCGTCTGTACAAATCTTTTGCGTCTACATGTTCTCTTCTGACCTCATTATTCTCGTGTCTACATAATTGTTATCGGATATTCTTTGATCTTGAGTTGGTCTAATCGTTGACGTTCAGTTGAATGGGAAACATTACCCGACGGAAGTCTCTCTTCGTCTAAGCTGTTCACTCAACAAGAATTACAATATTTGGCAGGTTTTTTGCAGGCCCATATTTTAAAATTACTGATACATTTGAGATGATGGTGAAGTTCACTTCTCTATTTCTATGATCATCTCTCGTTTCTCTTTCGCAATCGAATCCATTGTCGATGTAGAAAAGTAAGCGACGAGCCTCTTGTCCTCAGTTTATCGAATGGTTCTATCTAGGGAGGATACAGATACGAACAGTTCGGTCCAAAAAATTCTGAGTGGGAAGAAGCCGCGTGGTGCCGACTGGGAGATTACAGTGGGTTGAATTATTGATTGAGCTGATTATATTTTCTCGTTGTTTTTCTTGCAGGGATCGATAGACTGTTGTTGTTGCGATAGCGGATCTCCAATTCCGTTTTATTCAGTTCATTTGGCTCAATTCACCAAAACAAGCAAGGCTGTCAACGTGAGTTGGAAATAAACCCTCGATTTATCGATGTTGAAATGTGTTTTTTCCAGAATCTTCAGGAAGATATTTTAAAAATAATGGAGTCAATTACGTGTTTTGAGGGATTCACTGATCAAATGCTCCGTTTGGTATGTACAATCAATATTGATCACACCATCAATTTTTAAAAACCATCGATATTATCCAAAAACATACATGACTCACGTGTTTAAAAATGGATGTTGAGGCCATTGAAATCGCATACGAAGATAAGGTATCTTTGCCAAGGAAAGGATCATATGTGAGACATCTTTATGGAAGACTGAGAGGAATGTTTGGGGTGAGATTAAGTACTGTAGAGACTTTGGATATCGATTCCCCTCTCTTCAGGACCATTTTACTTCAGAAGTAATTCCTCAGTGGGAACTAGCGATATGTCGTGCGGCCCTCGATTTAAACGTAAGGTCAAAAATGGAAGGATAACGACAATGTAGAGATTCATCTCAATATGAGATTACTTTTGTTGTAGAAAACTAGTCCATCGTCTTCAATGGTTGAACTTCTCCATCTTCTCAATATCATCTGGGAATCTCCTTGTGGATCATTCCCCATTGCCAAGAATGTCGCCATCGGAGTTCTTGCTGATATGGTAATAATTTATGATCTTTGAACTTTTTCGAATTAGTGTCAATTACTAAATGGAGTTTATAAGAAACTCCATTTAGTAATTGACACTTTAGTAAGATTTAGTTTATTGATCGGGGAAAAGTGAGAATTTGCAAATGTTGCTTATTTGAGGCACATCTCAATGCTCGAACGAGTCTACAACAATGGGTTCAGGATGAAGTGAGTTGATTACGGTAGGAGTATTGTGTATACTTTATTCGTTGAGGTTATTCCTCATCTGAAGAGAAGCTATATCGAATGTGAGCATATTCCATCCATTCTCGCTTACTTCTTCAAGGTAAATATTATAATAATAAGTGTGATTTGACAATTCTGATCATTGTTAATTAAGGTAACTAACTAAGATCGACATTACATTTCTGTAAAAAAAAATTTCAGTTGATGGATTCAGTAGAAGATGTGAAGAAGAAGGGAAGAACTGAAACTAATAATAATAATGAAGAGATTCCCTCATCTGCTGTCAAGTAATGCTAATAAGGAAGAATGGATTTATTCATTACCGTAATCAGTCCAGTTTTACCGTGTCCTGTGTGTGCTTTACTCGCCTCGCTGTTTGCAATGCCCGCTATATCACTGCTTTTTTTCGTTATCTGGTGTCTTTCTGTAACATGTCTCATACTGTAAAGTATCCCTGTATCGTACGCCATAGCTATCGTAATCCTGCTAAATATTAATTTTCGATAAATAATTATTTTTAATCTCACGCACCGGTTGAAATATCACTTCAATGTCGTTATTATACAGAGACACGAATTACGATGTTGATTCTGTTGATGTTTGTTGTAGACAATCTGCATCGACACTAATAACGAAGCTGAATGAATATAAGAAGTTTGTTGAGATCTTGTAATTTTTCCCTGTTATATTGTCTTTCCCCTCAATCGTTGAATCTCAACCACATTTTAGCATCCCCTTCGATTAAAACTTCCTACTCCATTTTTGTTCCGTTCCTGTGATTTTTCTATATTCTGATAACAATTAAGTTTGAGACCACTCTCGTTTTCCCCTCTGTTCCAAATCATTGAAAAGCTTCTGGAATCATTCATCCATCCATTGAATCCGTTCGTCTATTCCTCAGCGGTAGTCCCTTCTCCCTTGCCCCTCCTCTCCCCTCTTCTTCTTCCTTTTCCTGCCTCATTTCCTTCATCGACCCTACACGATAATGCCCACTCTTCTTCTTTCGGATTTATTGCCCCCACCCCACAAATGGAAGGCTCGTCTTCAAGAGAGACTATTCCCTACTGAGATCTCGCCTTCCCTCCCCTCTCTCAGATTCACTCTTTCACCTGCTTCGAAAAGGATAGAAGGAGAGACGTGCTAATTCCATGTTTCATCTCAAGAATTGGGAGGGAATTCTCTTCAACTCAGTATAAATCCCGTGTGAATCTCACCCTTCTCTCGATTATTCCATTTATTCAACAATGAACTAAGAAAAGAAGAGAAGATTCATCTGTCTGCATCTCTCACTTTCCCCTTATCTCTCGCCCTCTCTGATTGACGAGAGAGCACTGAGAAGGAGGAGTGCGTCTCTGATTAATCAGACTCACTCTTTCCATTAGACAGCACCGATTCGAGGAGAGGGAGAGGGGAGGCAGGAGGAGGGCACTCGTCAGGCATGGAAAGAGAAGGGAGAGGAGGAGAGAGTATGGAGAGGGGGGAGAGTCCCCTGAGGGGGTGAAGCAATGTGTGTATGCATTCGACGCGCGATGAGAGAGGGAGAGAAGGAGGAGGGGGAAGGGAGGGGAGGAGAGACACTTCGCTCGATCGGTCAGATGGATAGAGAAGTCTCGAGTGAAGCAGAAACTGAGAGAATGAATGACCCCCTCTCCTCCCTACTCCTTACTCTCTTAGACAATTCCTCGTCATTCAATCACGTTTTTAACCACAAATAATCATGTTCCAATAACTCTAAATAGTCTAATAGTTCTCACCTTGCAACATATTCATCAGAAGGTATTGTTGAATCAATACCCTCTTCTTCTCTCTTCGTTCCTTCTTTCTCTCTCTCTCCTCCTCCTCCATTCTACTTCTCTTTCTCTCTCACTCTCTGTTTATTTGACTAGGCCCTCTCTCTCGATCAAGACTTGTGTCAAATTTTGCACTGCACTGCTAATCCTCTCATGTTTCATGGCGCGAAACATAAATATTTGAAATGTATTTGTTAAGGGGGTAATCGGGATCCGCGTGGTCGCGTGAGGATGGACGACGCGGATGAAGAGCGGACGCCAGCTCTTGCTGAAGAAGCAAGAGCTCATTCGATGAGTCCACGAAGGTTAGAATTACTTATTTCAACGCGTATTCATCTTATTACCTTTTCTTCCATACTTTCTACGTTTCTTTGCTATTTCGGGCAACAAAAACGTCGAAATTGGCTGAAATTATTGCATTTTCTCTTTGTCTGGTCACTCCGTGCACTCATAATCATTGTCTCTCTTTCCTTCTCTCTCTTCTTCATTCCATTTTGACTCGCCTTCTATTCACTCTTCGTTGCATTTGAGTGAAAGGGAAGAGAACGGCGCCCCTCCTCAACCATTTCCATTGAATATGCTAGTGGCTCCTTCCTTCCATCGTTCCTCTACCGGGAGAAGGGAGAAAATGAAGTAGTTGAGAACAAAAAGAAGAAAAATATCACACAAAATCCTCTTATCTGATTGAAAAGTTCATGTAATCGTGTTTGATAAGATTACGTCCATTGATATGATAGTGACTAAGCTTGAACAATGGATGTTCAATAGAATAGAGGGTCCCTCTCTCTACTTCCATCACTATTCAATAACCCCATTATGATTTATGGACCGATCCGAATTATTGCGTTTCCCTCCTCTTTTTTCTTTCGCCGAATTCTATTCGATTTCATATTGAATTCTGTCAGTCATCTGGAGGGGAAAAGCACTTTATTCATCCATTCGAATAAGAAGATTCGCAATTTAAGAGAAGGAAATCTTTCCATCTTCTCTTCTCTTCTTATCTTTATTATGTGTGAAAGTGACAGACTCAATCGTCCATTCTCTCCATTCTATTTTTAGTCTTTCCTTCCGTTCTTCTCTTTCTCTCTAAACCATACGACGAAATGTAGTGTAGACCTTCTTTCCACTCTCAATTACAACACGAAAAGAGAAGAAGACTCACTCGAAAATGGGAAGGAAAAGAAGATTAAGAGGCTCTAGAATAGACTCATTTAGTGCTGAGAGACATTCAATATCATCTATTAAGTATCTATTTCTGGCTTCGGCAGCAGATTTTTCATATTCATCGCATGTTATTACTAGACTTCCCAGCTTTTCATTGTTGGTTAGAAGAAGAGGGAGAAAGATAGACGAAGACCCGTTGTTTGGCTGAGCAATTCCCTCTTATTCTCTGCTCCCTTCCTCCTTCCCTCTCTCCCTCCATCCCTCCCTCTCTCCCTCTCTCTCCAATCTCTAATCTCCCTGACTGATCCCGTGTAATGACTCCACACACGAAGAATGGTCCACAAAGTAATTGTCGGTCAGTCGACAGATCCTTCTCTCGACATTCATAGAAAATGAACAGAAAACATTCGTAGATTCGTTCTATGTAGTAGTTACTCAGCCCTCCTTCCCTCTTCCTTCTACCTCACTCTTCTTTTTCTGTGTGTAATTTCGTAGCCCTTGGACCGTTGAAAAAGTGACCGATTGAATCAGCGAAAGAGACGAAAAGAAGAAGAAAAGTTGAACTGAGAGAAGAAGAAATGTTCTGCTTCTTAGCACATCCGAAGGGGAAAAGTCATCGATTGTAGAGAACGACGTGAAGACTGATGGAAAGAAAGAGGAAGGGAGAGGGAGAGGGGGCAAGAGTCAAAGGGCAGAAGGGTATCTAAGAATAGATTATCCATGTGATGATATCCATCACAATTCACTTCTGGCCATTCTTCATTTATTATGATGTTGGGACAGAAGAGAAAAAGAGAACGTCTAGAAATCCGGAATGTGTTCGTCAGTTCGTCAGAGATATCCATGAAAAACAAGGAAGAGAGAGGAGAAAGAAGAAGAAGAATGACGTTGTCTTTCAGGGGTCAGATCTTCGATCGAGTTTCTCAACGATGGTGGAATCCACAATTTCGATGCCCGACTCTCGAAGCTCAATATTGGCAGTGCTCGTTTCCACAATTGAGGTGACACAATCTTCGAATGAGTAATCTCTTCATATTTTACGAGAATAAAACGTATCAAGAATAGCCACGATAAACTGACGAGGAATGGGAGAAAGGGTAGAAAACTCGAGACTATGATTTATCCAATCCTCTTCAGAGATCGATTTCGTTCTGGTCTAATCTACATCTCCATCGTATGTATTACATGGTGCATCTTCCTCAGTCTCTACGGAAGGGCAGGACTCATTCATTGGGTTAGTGAGCTCAACTGTGTCCATTAACTGTATGATAGAGCTCGAAATACAGTTACTTTAATTACAGTTACTTCATTCAGCATAATCTTTTGCAATTTCTGAGACTTTGACCCTCATTTTTGCCTTTACTGTGTGATACGAAAATGTATCAATTGAAGTGTTGTTTGACCTGAGTGCCTACTCAGTCCAAATGGGACTGTGGATATTGCCTCCCCTCTTCTTCTTTCTCTCTTCGTATTCTGAAGGGTCCTTTGAGTGTCGAGTGAGAGTTTCATTAGATTGGACAGAGAAAGAGCTCAATTGCACCCACAATTGCGACGAAAGAAGAAGTCGATGGAGAAAAAAAGTAAATGGAATTTGGAGAAGGGAATAGAAGGGGAACTTCCGGATGGGGTAGACTAGAAAATGGCCATTGGGACTGGCTGGAGTCAGGGAAAGAGAATGATGAACTCCGATGAACATCATAAAAACGAATCAATGCATTCCAGATTTCGACGGGAATTCTCGTAGGAACTTGTGGTGCCATGCTGTTCTTCACTGTTATGTCAGCGCAATATCAACGGTGAGTAGGGTTTTGGTCAAACGTCTTGTGATCTGATATTCGATTGTGTAAAAATTTATAACAATGAATTTCATCTCATTTAGTTCGTTGTACATGTTTCATCGTGTTTATTTCTAATCGAAGCATCATTCAGTTTCTACATGCCCACATCCTTCCTCTGTACTTTCCTCATTTGTGTTCTCACTTTGGTCGTTCTCTCTGATGTGACGAATCCATTGATGAGTCCAGTGGGAACATTCGTCACCAGTATACAGGTAAACTTTTTGTACTTTTTCATGTGACTTAGTGTGCAAACACCACATTGTTAGATGGAAATGAATAAGGTTCGGTCGTAAAACGATGAGTATCATGAAAAATGTCTAGATACTTTCAAGATCCTGAATATTGTCGCTATATGAGATTTTCAAAACTTCATGATCCGCCTCCTTTAAAAAATTAAATCTCTTGATAAATCATTTGAGAGATATGGAAGCCTTGATAATATCTCCAGGTGGTCCTCCTGATCTACACAGTTATTCCCCTTCCACTCTATCTCTGCATCGTCATCTCTGCTGTGTATTCCACACTATTCGAGCTACTGTCCATATCGAGGTATGCACTTTAAAGCTGATTTCGCTTATGTTTCATTATTAGAAGCTATCAGAATGAAGAATTCGGCTCTTCATTCTTAGAATTTATCCTTCTTGAAATTCATTCTTTTTTGACATTATTCCAAATCTCTCAAAAGTGTTCGAATATTTCTGAATGACTCTCTTTCAGAGACATGTTCATCCATCTTCCATACGTTCGTCTCGCTCTTCACATTGGAGTACACATGCTGGGAGTCCATCTATTCATTCTCACCCAGGTTAGATGGAGATTGAGGAAGCGAATCAAACTGACTTCTATGAAATGCAAAATGTTTTGCTATTCGAACGAGCGATTCGAAATGAGTTGACTCAGATATTTCGGGATCTACTACGAAAAAGCAAATTCAGAATTCTTCGTCTTTCAGGTGCGACAACGCAAGACATTCCTTAAGATCGCTCAGTCTCTGATGGCAAGGAAAGATCTCGAATTAGAGACACAGTTCAAGGATCACATGATTCAATCTGTTATGCCCAAGAAGGTACGCCACTTTATCAGCTTTCGCTTTAGGGATAATTCTTCAACATGAGCCACTACCATATCATTCATCATCAGGTCGCAGACGAACTTCTGAAAGACGCGAATGAACTTCGCCGTCCATCGACGAGTCTCGATTCAACGTGTAGAACATCCAATGCAACCCAGACTTTGAATCCCGATGATCCACGTTAGTTTTGCCGGGCCGTTTCTTTCCAATCCGAAATATGAAATATTGAGAGAGAAAAAACGAAACAACATTGAATCTCTCCATTCCAGCGGATCGTCTTCCTCCCTCCGTTCCGAACGTTCGTAAATTCCGTCCTTTCACGATGAATTTGATGACTGACGTCTCCATTCTCTTTGCTGATATCTGCGGATTCACGAAGATGAGCTCGAATAAGGTACAAACTATTCACTTTTCAACCTTTGAAATCAATCGTGTAATTCGCGAAGAAAGAAGGCTAGAGTAAAGAAAAAATAATTTCAGTCTGCCGACGAACTCGTGAATCTCCTGAATGATCTCTTCGGCCGATTCGATAATCTCTGTCGATCGTGTGATATGGAAAAGATCAGCACTCTCGGTTAGTGGACACTAGGGTTGTCGGTTCGAGACCGAGATCGAGAGTCTCGCACTTGCGAGACTCCCGCACTGACCTCTTCCCTTGCCTCCCCGACGAGAGATCACGGGGTTGGGAGAGAGTGCAGACAGAGCAGAGGAATGTGCTCTCTCCTTTCCCCACACTCTCTCGCCGTCTCCTATGGGAAGGGACTGCGGGAGTCCCGCACCCATGCGAGACTCCCGCACGGGTGCGAGAGTATTGATCCCGAACTTGCAACCCTAGTGGACACTCATTTATAAACATTGAGAGCAATGTCTTTTTATAAGTTCGAGAATGCAAACTAGATACGTACAAAATCAAAGCTTTCCTTCGGGGTCGAAAACAGATTGTATTTAGAAACGATGCAATCATTCAGGTGACTGCTACTACTGCGTTGCTGGCTGTCCCGAACCGAGTCCCGATCATGCAAAGAGATGTGTTGAGGTACTTTTTCTCTTAATTTTGATTATTTCAAACGCGTTTTCTAACAAGAATGATGACTGAAGAGCCTGCCTCTTCATTTCTCTCGCGCATCTTGCTCTCACGACAATGGTTACAGTGTATAATATCGACGATACTTTTCCAGATGGGTCTTCAAATGGTAATCGCCATTCGTCAATTCGATATCGATAGAGGACAAGATGTGAACATGAGAGTGGGAATTCATACTGGAAAGGTACCCTTTGTCAATTTATAACTCTGAACATAACTGGCAATCAATGCCAGAGTAGTACAAATCAAATCAATAAATACTTCTCGTTCAGGTCATGTGTGGAATGGTGGGAACGCGAAGGTTCAAGTTTGATGTCTTCTCCAATGATGTCAATCTGGCTAATGAGGTGAATATTTATTTTGAAACTCAGTAAAATATAGAAAAATATTAGAAAAACTCTTAAATGTAGTGAATCGCGATCAATCTCCTTTCAGATGGAATCAACGGGAATCGCTGGTCGTGTTCACATCTCCGAATCGACAGTTGGATTCCTTGATGGGGCATACATTCTCGAGGATGGACCACCCCACAAAGGTATTTGCAATTTCCATGATTTACCTTCTGATTACCAGCCCTGCATTGATCTAGAGCGCAAATATTGTATTCTTGCAGGAATGAAGACTTACTTCATCAAGAGTCGAGCCAATGAGACGAATGCCAATCAGAATAATGATGATTCTGGTGAGTATTACAAACAAATCATGAACTCGAGAGAAACGCGAATAATTCCCAGGAAACGAATCGGATCGTGACGTTCAACTGCAGAGGAGTGGGCAGATTTCCTTCCGAAAGGTCTCACTTGGCCAGGTACCCTCATCCGGATCGATTACTGAGTGCACGCTAGACTACAGTAACTCCCTTCGTTTACTGTATTCATCCCTTTGTCTTAAAACAGTTTTTAACTCCTCCTCCGTGCTTTATTTCCATTTCGCATGTTGTCAAATTCTAATTCTATCTCATGTCTCTGTCCGTTTCGACATACTCATTTCGTATCAATTATCTAGCATGATAGAATCGTGAATAATCATCGACCTATCGTGATCAGGGATACTGTAGGCGTGCTCTTGGTCTCGTCCGGAAGAGGTTAATCGATCGACTACGGTAGTCAGTCAGTCGATCGATCGTCTCTCTTAACAATCGTCCGTTCTGTCCACGCCTCGCTTAGCTATTAATAATTACTTGATCAGCTTGCTTTCTCACTTCTCCCATTCAATCCGCTCTTTTTCTTAGTCTTCGCTTCATTTCAGAAGATCGCAGGAAAGCTGAAGACGATTCAGTCGAATTCCCTCCCTATGAAGGTCCGTCCCCTTTCCCTCCTCTTACTATTCCTCAGTTCATTCCCCATCACTTCTCTAACTCTCTCCATTCTCCTCACTCTCTCGTTTTCTCTCACTGACGAGAGAGTGTGTGAATGGAAGAGAGTTCTTGCTTCGCCATCAGCTTCTGTGTGAAAGATATCTCTCGTTCATATTAGACATTTCCATTTCAGGCTCAACTCAATTCGTCTGGATCTCTTCGAATGAAAGTCGCGGATAGGGCAAAGTCCAGTCACTCAACTACACTTCTACCGAAGGAGGTATCACAATGAATTTATGGCATAAGACCATGAAAAGAAATATACTCATGAAGAAATTGTGAGCAAATAACATTGAAATAAAGTATTTCGATTTCTGGAATAGGAATTGCAGCCGAATTGGGTATCTCTGATCGAGGATCGAAAGTCAGCGTCCCTCCAAGCACTCACCAGCTACCCCACTGCTGCTCCGTGTTAGTTTTTTTTTCTATTTTCGACTGCAGCATCGAAAAAGAATGATGAATGTATGATCTTTAATTTCTTCAGTGAACCGAGACGGTCGTACATCTGCCAATGGAAGCAGTGCGAATAGTTGCAAGGGATCCAGGAGTTCCGGACTGCAGGTAAGCTTCCATCTTTTTAGATGAGCAATAACGTTCATAATCTGTCCATTATCTGGATGAAATCGTTACATCTCCAACCGTCTAGGCATGAAATTGATTCCCGTCACATGAGATGCAACAAATTTCATCAATTGCAGGATGGAATCTCTGACCTCGCTTCAGTGGGAGGAATTGATACTGCCATCTCACTGCATCACAATGCTGGAAGCATGTATGTTTAAATATTTTCTTATTTTAATTTATCTATATTATACTCATTTCAATAATTACTGCAGGTACGAGACCGATAACAAGGAATTCGACGAGCGACTCGCACAGATCATCTCGGTTAGTTATTTACTTTTTTGTTGTAATGAATTATGGAATCTAAAAAAGTCCCACATTACTAACATTCATTGATTGCAGAATTGCGACCGTAGTCAATTCGATCGTGGATTCTGGGTGAAGCAGGAATCACTCAATCCATGGACACTCAATTTCAATGAGAAGGCATGTTTGGATTACCCTAACGATGATCGAGATTAGTTCATGAAGTAATACAATATATTTCAGGAAGTAGAGAATGAATATCGTCGTCACTTTGCTGAATCGAGAGATGGATTCTCTCAACACGGAGGAACGACCAATGGAAATGCAGCCATGAGGAATCATCACAAGGTCAGTCATTTACTTTTGATGCACAGTGAAATAAGTATACTCAGGTTTCACCCACTCCATCCTCTAAACATTCGGGTCTTCGATATTCGGGAGTCTTCATTGATCTTCTTGTTGCTTCTCTTCTATTCGTTCTCGTATCAGTTGTGGCTATCCTTGGAGTCACCTTCAAATTGGTAAGAAAGTCTCGGATTTTGACTAGTCTTTTTCGCGAATTTTCGCGAATTTTCATGAATAATTCCCTAAATTCATTAATTTTCAGTCAACGACAGTTCCTCTCGTAATCTTCGTATTCATCTCAATGTGTGTTGTCCTCGGTGCTCTTCTTCTCATTGGTCTTCCTCTTTTATCAAGGAGAAATCTTATGCCATGTCTCAATCTATGGCTCCCACGACACCTTACTGGTTAGCGATGTTTTGTCACTTTTTTAAATAATGGTTAGAAAAGTGCGAGATATTTTTGCAAATCCCTGTTGAGAACATTGATTGAATCGATAGGTTAATAATCATTCTTCCTCGTCAGGTCTCGTTCTTCTCTTCCTTCCCGTTGGAGTTGCTCTATTCATTGCTCCCTTCTGTCTCACTGCTGAGTGTCCTTTCGGTTTGTATCTTCTAATCAGCCGACGTATCATTCAAAAACACGATAATGAAGAAACAACTGTCTGTTTATTCCGCATTATCAGTTTTTGTTACCTGAGGAAACGCATAATGAAGAGCCGGATTCGAAAATCATTCTAATCTCCCCCTTTCAGCTCTTCCCTCAGTTCGTCTTCTCTTCTCATACGTTTCAATAATCGCTCTCTTCGGTCACTGCAATTTCTCCCAATTGGTCGCATGGCCGAAGACATTCCAGGTATTTTTTTAACCATAATTCTTGTTATGTTGATTCCCACAATTTCAATTTCTCCTGTTCAGTGCATCTTCACTGGTCTCATTCACATAATTCTCCTTGCTGCCTGTCAATTCCACATCGACGAGCTGACTCCACCTGTATGTTTTTTTTACATTCTTTATTCCCAGGAGTGGTCTTGGGGATTGAATCTTACGAAGACGATTTTTAATGCAGACAAAATGTGAATAATTGGGATCTTCTCTGGCCAGGAAAAATAAGCTTTAAAGTAATAGGAAATAAAACATAGAAGAACCGGTAATTGCAGTCAGCGGAGTGCAACGCGACCCTTCCCGTGATGCAACTTCCTCTTCTCACTCCGGGAGCAATGCAACAATCGGGAAGAGCTGCTGCACTTACGGCTAAGGTATGAAGGATTATGGTTTGTAGAGCTTTTAGAGCGGTGGAGAGCTAGAAATGTGAAACGCAGTCTCTTCATTTCACACACACTCTTTCTTGCTCTCGACTGACGAAAAAAGTGTGGGAAATGAACAATACGCGGCTTTTTTTTTAGCTCTAGTTTATCGAGAAGACAATGAGATCTTCTTCACTCCTTCATCGCTATCGAAACAATTATACAGTTATCCCATTCAGTATCTCCATCCAATGTACAACAATGCTTCATTCACTGCTTTCCTTGCTGAAATTGTCCTCGATGTCGTCCTTTCTGTACTTCTCGTTGGATTCCTCAACTATCAGGTCCGTTAGAGATCAAAGATTAACTCAGAAGAGATCAAAGATCAATCTCCAATGAATCTAATTTCAGTTCGAAGCGGCGTTCCGTCTCTCATTCTATGGCGATGTCCAATCGAGAAGGGACACTGAGAGGATGCAGGTAAGTCGTCATTCGACCGAATATTTTTTATCTGAGATCTAAAAAAGCATGTGATAAATAGTGCTAATTTTTAGATCGTTCGTGATCAAGCAGATTGGCTTCTGAACAACGTCATTCCTCCCCATGCAGTCGAGAGTTTGAAGACCGATACAAAGTATTCAGAGAACCATCACAATACGGTTTGTTTCCTTTGTAATTCATACCACCTTTGCTCTATATGACAAATAATCAGAGATCGAATACTGTGTAGCAAATCACATAAGAAACCCACATTTTCACCATTTCTGGCAACTATCCTATACGTATATACACTTTTTGAATTCTCAGTGATATTGTGAAAATATGAACACACATTGGAAGGATTCGAGTACAAATTTCAAAAAGCAACCAACGTAAGGTGGTTTTGAGAAACCCAACTAATCGACCCCTGCAAATAATGCATAGGAGGCCGTTTGTGTAAGAATCGAACAAGGTCCGTACAGGACAAAAACAGTGATATGAGTAAAGATTGTTTTTCAGTACTGTTTGAGGTCCTGAAAATCATGGCCAACATGACTTGCTATGTAAATCAAGTTTTTGCTAGGTACGGTAGGTCAAAGTGCAGGCCAAATATCTCTTTTGGACGGGTATTGCGATACTCGTTGGCCCAAGTGAAAAACGTTGAATATAGACTATGGTTAATTTTTCATGAAAAATCGATCTCTGTCGGTGAAATTTGTTTTCGAAAACTTGCTACTGTTTTAGCTACTGTATTTTTGCCGCAAATGATTTGCAGGAAAATTTTATATGTCTCTGTAATGAAGAAGGCCAATGTGAAGCCACCTGTGTCGTTAACTCGCACAAATCGGACCCCGAAGCGAGTTATGATAAGAAAACGGATGCAAAAATCACCTCAAATCGATCATTCCCTCTTCCTCTCCCCTCTTTCATTCTCATTCCTCATTGTCGATCGCAAG
>LS487535.1:228310-278780 GCA_900490705.1 Pristionchus arcanus
TTTTGCATCCGTTTTCTTATCATAACTCGCTTCGGGGTCCGATTTGTGCGAGTTAACGACACAGGTGGCTTCATATTGGCGTTCTTCATTACAGAGACATATAAAATTTTCCTGCAAATCATTTGCGGCAAAAATACAGTAGCTAAAACAGTAGCAAGTTTTCGAAAACAAATTTCACCGACAGAGATCGCTTTTTCATGAAAAATTAACCATAGTCTATATTCAACGTTTTTCATTTAGACCAACGGTTATCGCAATACCCGTCTAAAAGTGATATTTGGCCTGCACTTTGACCTACCGTACCTAGCAAAAACTTGATTTACATAGCAAGTCATGTTGGCCATGATTTTCAGGACCTCAAACAGTACTGAAAAACAATCTTTACTCATATCACTGTTTTTGTCCTGTACGGGGTATCCTTGATGATTGTTCGATTCTTACACAAACGGCCTCATAGATAGATGGATTCATTTTAATTCTATTCTCCTTCCAGGCAGTTCTCTTCGCTTCGATCACCAATTGGAACGATATGTACGAAGAGAATTTCGAAGGTGGAAGGGAATTCCTGAGAGTGCTCAATGAGGTTAGAGATCAAAGATCAACTTATTTATTCACTATTATCCTTCTCAGGTCATTGGTGACTTCGACGAACTCCTTGAGAGGGTGGAATTCAATCAGGTTGAGAAGATCAAGACTATTGGTGAGATTAATCTTTGATATTCCTACCTGACCTCTCAATTGTAGGTGCATGCTACATGGCTGCGTCAGGACTGAATCCTGAAAAGAGAAGAGCATGTGCGGATCCGAAGGAGCATATTTATCAGGTGAGAGGTTGAGAAGGTCTTGAAGAAAACAGGATAAAACGCATCTAGAAAATCATGGATTGTTCGATAATTACGTGCATATTTTTCAGTTGATTGAATTCGCTCTTGCCCTTCAACACGCCCTCTCTGTCTTCAATGAAGATCTGCTCAACTTCGATTTTGTCTGCAAACTCGGTCTGAATATCGGTCCCGTTACTGCTGGTTCGTTGTCTGATCGAAATCCTTGTATAATATTTGCATTGAAGGTGTCATTGGCACGACGAAATTGTACTACGACATCTGGGGAGACACAGTGAATATCGCATCGAGGATGTATTCGACCGGAGTGTGCAATAAGATACAGGTCAGCCACTCGTTATTTTCGATTATTGGGAGTATGAAGTAGTAAGCCATCGTGAATCTCTTCAGGTTTCTCAACACACTCGAGATATTCTATCTGATCGATATGATTTCGAATATCGAGATCATATTGAAGTGAAGGGAATCGATGCAGGAATGGATACGTATATTCTACTCGGCAGAAAAGCTGATCGAATACCTCCGTAAGATTCATTTATTTATTCTACTTCAAGAGCAAAAAATCAAAACAAACATTTTCAGAGCAATCGGAGAATCGAATGATGAGAACAAGAATGCAACCAGTTTCTAATCTCAGTTTTCACTAATCTTTGATCTTTCCTGTCATTATCATTATTCCTTCTCTTGCCAAATTCTCTAGTTGTTGTCTAGTCGTTCCTTCCCATCAAACACTTTCTCTTCCCGAGTGAAATTCTCCTTCATCGGCATTATCGCTTGTAAATATTGGTTAATTGCGTTAGAAAGGTAGATTATTTTCCCGATCTCTAAACAGGTTCGAAATCGTGCACTTTCTTGTCAAATTCTTCACAAAAGACTCCGATAGACAATCAATGGCCAGTTCAGTCCATTATCTTCATTTATTCCTTCGTCTCATCTCATAATTGTGATCAAATCCCTGCAGTGCTTGCTGAATCACTCAAATGGAATCCCTTCAATCAATACCCCGTTTACAACCTCAAATCCCTGTTTAGTTACGAATTGCTGCTAGTTTTTACTTGTTGGTTCTTCGAGATTTTATTTGCATATTAATTAATTGAGCTAGTTCTCAACGGAGTTTTCTCCTGATAAAGATCATACTGATTTATCAAGTTTTCCATTGACCACTTAATTTGAAAAAAATGAAAAAATTGAACGAAATTGTTCAAGAAAGATTCCATATATCGCTACTATCTTCGACCGACGGAATACCGTAATGATGTGAAAAGTTTCGACATGCTTGTCAGAAACAGAAGAAACTTCCTTCTTTTGAGTCTTTCTCGTGTAATCAAAACATCTCCTTTCTAATCGAATTATCATCGTTTGATTCCCAAGGGAAATGCGCACACAGACAAAAACAATTTGATAAGAAGAGACTGGGATATCCGCTATCACTGGAAATGTCAGTTCTTCCAGGAAACGAAGCAAAGTGATAGAAAAAGTGTTCTTGATGTGTGAACGTCTTCTAGGACATTCCTGATCAAATACAGAAATATTTCACAGAACCTTATTTTGTACGATACGCACTTTATGCAATTTATGTTAACGGTTATTTATCATGTAATGGTGTTTCGAAATATTGAATGGGGTGAATGGGTTATAGATGATTGGAGCAGATTTTCCATCGACAGGGAAGACGATCCGATTGATCAACTGAAGAGATTGAGAGATGAAATTAATGAAGAAAGGAAATACCTTCTCTTCTCATCTTTCTTTTCTTGGATCTCATGTTGGAAGTGTGAGAAGATTTAGGAGAAAATGATTTCTCGGACAGTGCGATGTCGGACTGATGAGCCGCCTAGGCATTTTTCTTTCGCTATTGAGACCATCTGCTAACACAATGCTTACCTCTAGACAGATCGATGAAGAGAGAAGAAAGAATACGAATAGAAGAGAAGTGAGACGCATGCCTTCCCGCAGCTATCAGTGGAAGGGAAGAATGAGAGATTTATCTCGATCAGAGAAATATCCAAATGTCGAATTTCCTTTATCTCCATAACGACAGCGAAGAAAGAAGAGAGGAAGTCGATCTCATTTCCATGGATTTCGTCAATCGAAGAGAGAAGCGAAGCAAAAATGAAAGATCTTGTTATGCCTTTCCTCTTTGTTCTATTCAGATTTTTTTTTTGCTCGAAGGCATTCTTTGATGGATAAGCTATCGTATGATTGGAGAAAGAAAGAAAGAGTGATAGAATAGATCTTGTATCTCCTGAGGCGATTAACACATGTTGTATTCAACCATCCAGCAACGTTCCATTTATCTATGGCGACAAAATCAATAAACAAAGGTGCAATGAATACAGTATCACCGTCATGAGTCAGTTAGCAATCAATAAATAGTGAATATACAGTAAGCTGACGATCTCTCAATCGATAAACGACTTCATTATTCCTGCTCTCCGGTCAAATTGATGAGAATTATACTGATGAAGACAAGTTACCCGTAGTGAATCAATAAACACCACATGTTATCAGCGGAAGAAAGTAATGGGGAAGAGGAAGGGGAAGTTGTGTATCTACCGTAACCTGAGGACGACTAATGCTAATAGACAGAATAGATAGGAAGATGAGAATATTGATGAAGATGCTGTCAATTGGTAATAATCAGAAGTTGCATCTGTTGAAATGAGAGTTGAATCTCGAAGATGAGCACGAAGAATCTCATCTTCTGATGTCTGAAATTGATTCATTCTTTCGTCTTTTTTTTCAAATGAATCTATTCATGGTTATCGAATAGGTAGAAAAGAAAAATAGCAAAGCAACTTGAAGATGCGAGCTTTTTCTCATCAAAGAGTTTTGCAAAAAGGTTTCTGCAAAAAGTAATAATGAATATCTGACTCCAACGACGAAATCTCTTCCAGTCGTCGTCGCTTCAGTTGTCGTCGTTGTCTTTCTCCTTCCTGCTCTCGTTCCATGAGAACGAATCTCAGAATGACGAGATTCAGAATGATCAGAAGAATGATGAGGAAGATGATGAGACTGAATAAGTGCGCTTTAGTATCAACAAAATCGCTGTTTAGTGCTTGACTAAGTCGAAAAAAGTTGTGTAAATGGTCATTTCAATATCTCACTTTGATCTCTCCATTCTCAATGATTGCAGGAGGAGTGGTCGAGGTCGATCGACCGAATACACAACCAGGCATAAGAGTCTTCGTTGTGTCTTTCAGAACACGATGGATTACCTGAAATAATATTTTCGTCTCTCCTTTGGTTCAATAAGTTGTAATCATTATGGAGTTTCCGATTATAGGAGGTAAAATAGACAAAATGCTGTTCAGTCAACGAATCTCTTACCTGCCATGCAGCCACTCCACACTCATTTCTAATCGGGTGCTTCACGCAACCAGAGAAGAAGTTGAGAGCACTGAAATACTCATTTAAACACTGTTTTCGTCGATAAAATCTCGTTTCTCACCTGCACATTTTATCCACTTTCTCATTCAATCCCATCTCTGCATTTCCATTCGCTCGTTCGATGTCTTTGAGAGTTTGATCGTGGCAAGTCTGAAGAATTATCGATTTTTGTTACGATTTTCCAAGTAATCCAAAGAGAATCCAATTGGAACTAACCTTCACTTCTGGTTTCCTGTCCAATTCCATCAGACATTCTGCAGAATCGAGGAATGCTGAAATTAGAGTATTTTTTAAATCGTATGTCAGAAAATACAAGGTATGTAGTACAGTTTTATAGACCATTGCACTCACTATGATATCCATCATGGCACAGATATCCATAACTCGAATCGATCAATCCAATCGTTACGTGTCGTGGACAAGTCCTTCGTAGCTCCTTCACACACTCGTTGAACTTGTTCACCAATCTGAAATTATTCATCGATCATTTACAGGTCTCTTCATTTCTTTCTAGGAAAAAATTAATATTCAAATTCCACAACTCACTTGCACAGATCATGAAACACTTTGGATCCCATATTTGGAAGAGAGAAAGGCGAGATTTCGGAGCTGCGCGAACTCTGAATAGGAAATTATTGAGAAATTTAAAAAATTAAGTGATAGAATAAAAGCGAACTGAATCAGATAGACTTCTTGTTATCTGCTTGGAAATATAACTGAATGGACAGGATAGAACTAAAGTATCTGATTCTACTCATCACTCTCTTACCACTCCATCCAATGCATTCCGAACTGTCTGCAAACTATTTGAAATGAGATATCTTGATCTTTGGTTTTCTTGATCTTCGTTCTTTCTTAGAAATTCAAATTGGTCTTCTCCCTACTCATATTTCATCCCTATCCTTCACTTATTCATTCTCTTACGCGGCTTATCTAATGAGAATGAATCAAATAAAAGTGAATAATTGTTATTGCTTCCCCTGTCAGTCGACCTTCCCTTTATGAATAGAGAAAGAAGAAGAAGAAGAAGAAGAACTGTTGTCTTCAAAAGACGAGTCATTCATTCAGAGAAAACCACTTCAAGTGTGGCTAATTGTTTATTCTTCCCTTCGACTAATATTTCTATTTCGAGTATCTCACCTGATTACTGTTGAGCATCTTGGCGTATTCTCCCACAGGAAGAACACATGCTTGGATCTGGATGTTTATCGATTGGGGGCAGTAATCAGCCAGGACGAGAGAGAATCCAGTTAGGATCCCGAAGATTACGGTAGGATGGACCATTATCGATGCCTCATCTACGAAGGAATCTGCAATGAGACGGGATGATTATTGAATGATTTACGCAGAACGAGGATATGATATACGAAAATGAATGTGGTAGGTCGTGTCGGTGACTACTTGAGATGCGGGAGACGAGTAGATTATGTACTAGTCAAAGAAGGGAAATGACCGAATACCAAATTAGGGGAAACGGAGGATACACTTCCAATGAGAAGAAGTGAAGAGAGGAGGAGGTGCAAATAGTAAGGAAGAGAAGAGGAGGAGAGGGAGGAGGGGGGCATTCTAGAGGGAGGAACCTCTTCATATTACTTTCTGTCTTTTCAGTTCAAAAGTAGAAGAGAATATACGAAGCAGTTATGTCTACACCTATGTGTCCCTCTTGCAGTCTCTTCTTTTCGTCTATTGACTTCATCTTTGGTTCTATCTCTAAATTGGTATTCCTCACGTGAAAAGTGACTGCAGTGAAATAAGATCTCTAATGCGTCAATGAAAGCACTGCCACCAGAATAAGAAGAGAACTCTTCAATTTCACCTAAGTAGAAAAGCACTTTTCCCCCTTGTCTCGTCTTCCTCTTGAATGGGACTGGTCGATCAGTGTAGAAAACGATTGAGATTCATATCTACCGGATGGATGAGAGAGAGAGAGGGCAGAGAAAGGTAGAGAGTGAGGGAAAGGAAGAGAGACAGAGAGGGATACGCCTATAAAATGGTTCGTGGAATAAGTGGGTATTTGTATCATATTGTCCTCGGGGGGAAGATTGGTCATAAACGAGAAGAGGACGAGGAGGAGGAGATGGAATAGAGGTGTCAGTGCGAATTATGGTTGATTATCATCCACTGATTAGTGATTGAGATGAGGGAGAGAAGGGAAGAGATCGTAATAAAGATGACAAATCTGATCTGGGAGGGTGTCGGAATTAGGGGAAGAATGGGCGACCTCCCGGAGTGAGAAATGGAGTGAAAGCTGCTGGAGGGCACGAAATAAGAAGAGAGAGAGAAAGGACAAAGGTGAGAGAGGGGGGAGGAATTGTGTCATGACTACCTAATCGAGGACTTCAACTATTTTTATCCCTTTGGAAACAAATGGGGTTTCAAAGACACATCCGACAAAGTCTGGACAGCGAAGGGTTACATCCAGCAAGGTGTCAGTTGTAATTGAAAAACGGGTTAGACACTTCAGACTGACACGAGAAGGATTTTGTACAGATGAGAAGCGTCTACAGGCGAATTAAATGCTACGACGATTACGGTGAAGTGCAGAAAAAATAAGAATTAATGTGCGCCGATCACATCTAAAACTTTTGAGAACGATTAAAGTCGTTCCAACTGTCATTTCTCTCCCATTATTAAAGAAAAGATCAAAAGAATGGCGACAAGTTGAGATCATCGATGAACGGAGGAAATGAAATGGTGTAAATGGAATAGAGAAGAGGAAGAGAGGAGAGAACATAACGATAGGGTTGGAGGAGTGACAGACGAAATTGGACAGGCCACTAACTGACATTCTGTCGGATATCGGGAGCGATAGGAAGGAGGAGGAGGAAGGATGGGAGGTGGGGAGGAGGGATGGAGGGAGTGAAACAAAGACTGTTCAAGTATTCGTCATGGTCTGAATCATAAGCACGAATCAATTGGAAATGTCATTCAGATCGAATGAATAATTAGAGAGAATGCCACTGTTTTTGTCCTATTTCTTCTATAAATTCTAATAAATGGCCCAATGTTGCAACCAGATGTGAAATGAATCTCTTGTGAGAGAATTGAATGAAAGGGGAGTAGTAATGCGGGAATAGATAATGGCTACTCCAGATTAGAACCTACCCCTTCTCTCTCTTCCTCCCACTCAACCCCCCTTAGATAGGCCAGCCTATCACATTACAATTCCCCTCTCTAGAAAGCGCCCTTCCGACTACCTAAGAGTATTCCGATCTCCTTCCCCTATCAACTGCTCCTATTTGCACAGATTCATCAAATCAACAGTTGAGAGAGTGAGATCTGAGTGGTTTCATCTCTCGATTCAAGAGAATGGGAAAGAGAATAAAGATCAGAGATTATTCCTATGACTAGTACTCCTTCCCCTACTCTCGATCCCATTAGATTCCGTTGATTCAACGACTTTGAATGAGAGAAAAGAGAAGAGTGGACACGAAATATGACAAAGATGATAGGAAGAGTGAAGAAGGGGAAAGATATGACACCCGAGGGAGATGAAGAGGGAGGGACAGGGGGTTAAAGGGAGAGAGAAGACAAGGACTGATAACACTAATCAGTAGGAAGGAGTAGGGGAAGGTTCTACTGGAAGGACAGAGGGAAGGGCTCTTGGAAGTGAGCCGTTTGCTCTCGCCCTCGAGGTCAGATATGAATGGGATCGTAATGGGGGTATGAAAACAGTAGAGAAAGAATAGATCCGGAAGAAGGAAAACGAAGGAATGAGGGAAGGAATGAGAAGGAAGAGAAGGACCTGGGAAGAGATGAAGAGAGGAACACAAGAGAGGAATGACCATGGAAGATTAATGGTATTGTAATCGAGAAGGAGAATGAATCGACCACTCAAACCGTTGTTATGGAAAGGAATACTTTTTGTTGCCCCTTTCAGGAGGAAGAAAGGAGGATATCGGCCCAGACAAAGGGACGTTTTTGTTGTCCGCGTAAAAAAAGTCGACGGGAGCTACCGTAATCCCCGTTCGGACCACCCAGAGAGATTTCACAAGTTTTGGATGGTTGTAAATGGTGGATCAATAATTAGTGGAATGGATAAGTGGACATCGTGAGAGAATGAGAAGATTCCATTCCAGATTGAGACTTGAGATTCGTCTGTAAGGAAGGAGGAGGGGAAGGAGAGGGGGAGGGGAAGGGGACTGGTCCCTCTCTTGTGTCTAATCAAGCCATATGCATCATGACAATGGAGAAGGGGCAACAATCTGATGGAAGGAGGAAATTAGGATGAGTTTGGAACTATTCGATCTGGTCTTGAGAAGGACAGGAGGAAGACAGTAATCGACTCTCTCAATGGAGATGGGTATTATGAGTCTAATCAGCATCTAAGAGAGAGAAAGAAGACACCTGGGGTTATTATGGAGAGAGACTGGCAATAAATGGAATGAATGAGGGAGAAGATCATTGACCCTATCAACCCCCGTAATTAGAAAGACATCTCAGGTGAGGAAAGTGTCGTGAAATGGCAAGGAGAAGAGGGAAATTAACTTGCGAAGAATGGACAACTGACACTTTCTGGAGAGAAATTGACACGAATTTACGTTAGAGTGCGAAAGGGGGAAGGCATACCTAGTTTGCATGCAAGAGAAAAGCAAACGACTGTGGGAAGACGACGTGTGTTTTGACACATTGGGACCAGAATAACTCACAGAGCCTGACTGATTCAAATCTACAGAGTCAATAACTGATTCGGATCTATCTCTCCCTCCTGTTAATTGGCTGGCCCCATCTCTCTCCGTTATGGGTATCATTACTGGAGCCACTCCCCCTTAGAATGGGTCTGATCAGAGATGGGGGGAGGGGGAGGGAAGACACTTCCTTGACCTCACTCCCATACAATGGAAAGATCGTCTGCCAACAGCTTTTGCTCCACTAAATTTCTGGAACCAAGCAAGGCAAAATTCGGGAGAATGTCTTCCTTCGTCCTTCGAATTGGGAGGGAAACGGAAATGTATGGGAGGAATCTGTCAGGGACAGTGAAATATGATAGCTCGTACCTGAGAAAGGAAGGGAATTCAAGGGAAAGGAATGGACCATGCTAACTATCATAGACCAACTAGTGGCAAAGCTGATCAATCTATTCCTCTATTGCAAACATTCGTTGGTATTGGGGGCAATTGGCAGGTCATTCATAGGATTGTCCAGATCGAATTACAAATCCACCTGAGCTATCTCTCTAACTCTCTCCCTTCTCCATACTCTCTCGCTTTCTCTGACCAGGAGAGGGAGGACAGTATCATACCTCCATCACTCTAATCTTCCCTCAGGGGACTCATCTGACCTGCCATTGTCACTCTACCGAGACACCTCTCAGATAGATACAGTGGCACCTGTCTAGAGAGAGAGAAAGAGGCGCGAAAGGTCGATGGAGAGCGGCATACTCAAAGATATAATGAGTGAGAGAGAGGAGGGGAGTCATTGACTTCTGGAGGGAAGAACAGAGGGGAAAGGACTAGGGCCAATCAGTGCAGTGCCCACAGGCGTAATTAGCACAAGGGTCTTTTGTAGGGGAAGGAAGGAGGAGGAACAATGTAGGAAGGGTCTCAGAAGGGAAGAGATGGAGAGACTGCGCAATGGGAACATCGAGGTTAGAAGCCATTGCGTCTGCTGATCAGAAAATAATGATGGATTGACTGTCAGCAACATTATGAAGAGAAGATTACCGACTATGATTGACAGCCCCATCTTGATTAGCGAATAGAAAAAGTTGAGATGGTGTGAGAGATAAGGTTAGTAGGTATTCTAATAAAGGTACTGCATCGATGCCCTGAGGGGAGAGAATGCAAATGGCAGCTCATCTATGATTAATGAGTGAAGAGGAGAAAGGTGTGAAGAGAGGAGATCACTGATTGATCGATTACATCTCGAATTCATCCTACTTTTCTTCTTCACTCATCAACTAATTCTCATTGAAACCAATCCGATAGGTGTCCATCACTCTTCATTAGGTATGAAAGAAAAAGAGAGAAGGGACTCGTGAAATTATGGTAATCGACTAGTCTTTGTGTTGGTTGGAGTAGCTAAAGAATAAATGAGAGGGATTCAAAGAAAGTATCGTCTCAAATGGATTAGGACTACATTGAAAACACTTGAGCAATGAGGGAAAAGGGCCGTCGAATCCAAGGAGAAATCGGAAGTGTGAAGAAGCTCAATGGAGCGTAAGACGATTCGGGAGTTGGGTGAGGGAGGGATTGGAGGGGTGGGGGAAGGGGAGGAGGGGAGTGGGAAGAGTTGGAGGAGAGGGATCAGATTGGCTTACCTTACAGATTGGAGCGGAAGAGAATCAGTCGACAGGAATCTGAAGAAAAATCGGAAGTTTTCGAGTGAAGAAACGAATCGAAAACGAGGAAAAAGCGACAAATAACGAGAGAAAGAACGGTAGAATAGAAAGAGATGAAGAGAGATGCTAATCTATACTCAATAAAATGGTTATTGCGGAAGATTGAGGACGAATGATAGGGATGAGATGATAGGGATGATATCGGGGTTATGAGAGGTCTATGAATACTTTCGATAGGATACTAAGAAATTCCAAGGAGGTTTCAACACGGGATAGCTATCAAGAGGTGAATTCATGCGAGAACCAATCTAAGACCTGAGAAAGGAAGAAAAGAAGGAGGAGGGAAGAAGAAAGGGAGGATATGACAGGCCAGTGAAGGTATCACCATATTTCACTGGAGATTCCTTATTTCCGTCATTCATCTCGTTAGCTCTTTCTTAGTGAGAAGATATGGAAGGGAGTATTCAGGACATCTCAAGACAATGAGAAGAGGGGCTAATCTCATAATAACTGGTGTAGATGGAGAAGGAGGATGAGATGGATGGGTGAGAAAAGGACTGAGTATGGAAGGATGGGGTACTGAATCTACGAAATGGTGGCTAATACAAAACGTAGAGGTCAGTGGTCATCTTCCTCTGCAAGTGTGCTAGTGCAAGAGGACTGCAAATTGGACGGATGTCCGAAAAGTGGAGAGAGAGAGAGGGGAGGGAGGAAGGGAGAGGGAGTCAGAGATGGTTAGTGTCATTGATGGAAGAGGAGGAGAGGAAAGGTGACCAGGATGAAGGAATGATCAGCTTCATAGTGTACATGATTAGCTTGATCTACTCAAGAATACTTTTTTTTAAATCTGACCAGCCCTTATCCCAAAAGCGCGCTAAGTTACACTTCTTATTTTGCTCTAATCTGAATAATATTCTAGAAAGTACCAAGTAGACACAATCAGAGGAAGAGCTTGTGAAGGGACGAGGATGAAAACACTCGAATAGATGGTATTTGGATGAATAAGATTATCGAGAGGGAAAGTGGCGGACAATGCTTTCCGTCATCGTTTTCTATTCCGGGAGACGGCTATAAACGTTCCTACGCAGTTTTCAGGAAACGTGCCCAATCTGTCTTACGTATAACGGATCGGGAACCTTTACGACACTTTCCTTCCGTTACAGCGTCACGAATACGTGGATAGTCTAAAAATAAGCGTTGTCTCGTCTGAACAGGCGATGAATACAGAGGAAGAGAGGGGAGATTCGACTCATTAGCTGCTATTTCCTCTTCTTTTGTTGACTGGTGGACACGACAGGTGTGATATTTCAAGGTGTTCAGTCGGGGTCCCCGAGGAGGGCTTTGTTGTTTTGATTCCCGAGGAGGAGGAGGGAGACCCTTTAGGTGCCCCCTTAGACTGAATCAGACACAACAACACGAAGGAATCGTCGTAATTGGGAGATGGGACGAAAGGAGAGAAGGAGATGAGGGATTGACATCCATCACCATTCATCGATGAACAGAACGATTCTACGGAGAAATTGGAAGACATCGAATCGCAGGGCCTATGAACAGATACTGGTGAAACACATGTAGATTGTGGCTTTGAGCATTAGCTCAGTCGGAATATCAGAGATGATCTTCCTTCCCTACCATCTGTCATCATCATCATCATCATCATCATTTCCGGGGGGGGGGGGGTTCAAGTATCGGCGATCAAAGAGTCAAGAGGGGAAGATGATTCGAGAGACAGAGGGAGGTCGGATGCCCCCCTTAGGATCCCTCCTTGATCTACCCCTCCCTCTGCCTTCCACTAAGATCATCTCGCCTAATTAACTCTCGATGAGCCCCCGAGGGCAGTGAAGCTAAGGGGCGCGCTCGTTTGAACTATGCCACTGGAGTTGGGATGGAACGACCTAAAAAGCAGGCAGGCATAATAACTATGCGCACAACTCAACGTAATCTTGATCGCGCGAGATGATCAGTATGGCGGAAAGAGAGAAGGATGAAAGGGATATGGACTGATGAGTGACAAGGATACGAATATACGATAGAATCACACCGGAAGAAACCATGAGATAGAGATTGAACAGATTGGGATTGTAAATATGTGGAGATGAAAGGCTCCTTCTTCCAGAGATGAGAAGGGAAGAAGTGACCCTTCTCCTTGTGTCGTCGAGTGTCAACTTCATCGCAACATGGACATAATAAGTGAGCGGTCTCCCATCGACCAAAGGGAAGTTCATGAATGGAGAGAGGCAAGAATTGACGAGAAAATGAGAGGGTCCAAGGAAGGAGAAGAGGAGAGGGAGGGAGATAAGGACCGCCTCTCTCGATCTGAGGAGGAGGGGAAGGGAATGGCAGACGGTAGGGAATGTTAGGTAATCAGATGAAGGTGTCTAGTTACTGAGACATTGTTGCTACAACAGAAGAAGGGCATGACTGATTGAGGGTAATAGAGGGGAGAAGGTCCTAGTCCATTCTCGAGGCACCTTCAGTGTGAGAGAGACCGCTTATTCCCTCCATTTCAGCACTTCCCTTGCCCCATTCACAAGGACTAATTGCGTTATGTTGTGTATGCTGTGGATGTGGATGTGTGTGCATGTTGCAAGGGATGTGGTGCAGTGAGTGTGCTCCAATCGGACGACGTTTCTACACGCAAGAGACCTCTACCGTAACCCCCATTGAAAGGCAACATGTGGTTAGGGATGAGGATAATGGGAACTCATTGGAGGGTTGTATTGAGAGAGGAGATGATGAGAACCCATTGAGAGACATGGATAATAGGGAAAGTAATAGGAAATTGAGACACGAACAGGGAGTTAAGAGAGATGGAGACTTGATTGAATGAGTGGAATGGGATAATTTGAGAGAGAGAGACAAGTACATGAGAATGGAATGAGTGAGTGAATGAGACGAATTGGTTAGACGGTTTGAAGAAGTTTGTGCCTTTTGTTTCATCGAAGAGAACTTCTTCGAAGCCACGAAAGTCAACATCAAGGGCACAAACTTCTACGATATTCTACTGAACTTTCTCTGATGTCGCTTGATCAGTGAGTCTGCATGCCTGACAATAGATTAGATAGAAGGTGTAATCAATCCTTACGGGATCTCTCCTCCCTTTGATCTCTCCCTCTTGAATGGCCAATGATGGGAAAGTTCTCAGGAGGATCAAACTCATGAGAGACAGAGAGAGATATCCAGAGGGAGGGGAAGATTCATATAGTGTGAATGGATATACTCTTTCATCTCCCATTGCGCGGATGACTCGGGTGATTAGGGAAGGTATTCTTCTGTTCGGCTTCTTGTGTGGAGCAAACGGTCTATCAACAGTTGCCTCCCCTTATCCGGTCTTCAATCCGTCCTTCTGGTCTATCCCAAATTGATTTGAGAGACAGCAGTAATCATCTGACCCATTCTGGAAGTGACTTCTCCCTCTACAAAAATGGTCTGTCCACTTGACTAAAGTGTGCTGTCAGTCTCCTATGATAAGCATTACGAAATACGATGCCAAATGTCAATCATTCTTTCTCGAGAGTGAGAGGATACTGTAAAGCACCTGAGAGAGAGAACAGAAGGAAGACAGGATTACGATCTGAGAAGGACCGGAAGGAAAGAGAGAGTGGAGGGATAGAAGAGAGGGTAGACAGTGAGAGGAGGGAAAGAGTGGAAGGAGAATGGAGAGCGGAAGCAACTGTTGATAGACAGATTGCGCCATACAAGACGGGTAATATAACACCAAAGGATTTGTGTTATTATTGCTCATTCCTTATTCATCTAGATCCTTTTTCGTTGTATCTCTAGGGGGATAATTCCTGAAGGTAGTATTCACTCCCGTAGTAAGCTGTCACTTCGAGAGAAAGGGCTAATATGAGACATTGGAAGGGAAAACGACGATTAGAAGGACTATGGAAGAAGGAGAAGGAGGAGGAGAGGGAGGAGGGAAGGGAGGTAAGGAGATACAGGGTAATCGGCGGAAGAGGAGGGAGAAGGGGAGAGTATGGGCATGTGAATGGAAGGAATGGACGTACTCATGATGATGGATGAAGAGAAGGGACAACTACGAGTATCTGAATTATCTAATTTGAAGATTAGAGAGAAAATCGATGATTTTGATAGACGAGAAAAGATGAGAAGACTACTACAATGTGATGTAGACTGAAGTGATGGAATCAAGAGTGGTGGAGCAATGAGATTTGATTAGAGAGAAGAGAGAGGGAACGGAGGGAGAAGAAAAGAGAGAACTTCGTGAAGAGTTCAATGAAATATTCAGATTAGTTGACCTGATTGGGACGGGAAATAGCAAATATTTTCCTTGCAGGTTTAGAATAGATCAGTCAATGTTCCATATTGGACTCGAATAATTGGGGAACACGATAAACATTGGAAGGACAGTCGAGTACACAGATGAACAATCAAATAGTATTGAATGAAGCAGTGAACCGTGTTCCAATTTGAGAGCATTCCAAGAGATAATGATGTACTGAAGAGTGAAGACAATGGGCAACATCGGCCAAGAATATATCTAGTTTACTTCACATATGGTAAGTAACAACAGTTATTTTTCAGTTTATTCAACATCATGACTATTTTCATTGCATCCAATTAGGGAAAAAAAAGAAGATTGGCAAACGAAAAAAAGCCTTATTTTAATCTGAACGAAAAAATAGCGCAACAAAAATTTAACGGTTGAAATTATTAGCTTCCTATATATAACTAACTACATTTGACTACTAGCACTTTTTCTGGTTCAAAAGAAAAATATAAAAAAACGAACAATGAACGTGAGAAAATTTGATGCTCAATAATCTTCTTCGTATCGCTTACTCTGCAAATATGAAAGAACTCCAGATGTGTTGAACACCTGTAATTTATTACTCAACAAACTTATTTTCGATTAATCCTTATCGTCCTCTCGACTTACCTTGTATCCCATCCTTCCCAATTGATTGTTCTTCATTAGAGTAGGATTTACGTTCGCTGAAATATAACAACTATAATATCCTCTTCAATAAATATTTGAATGAATCATTTACATTTATCTAAACTTACGAGTGAGATAGACAATGTCAGCCCTCTCATTTCTTCCCATCTTCCTCACTCTTTCACAGCAGTTCATGAGATCATCAACCTGCAAATATGAATCTTCCATTATTGGACAGATTATGGAAAAGATTCGATAACTCACATTGGTTTCTGCCTTGTGTTTCATAATGAATACAGCGAAAGGATCGATATTCTTCAATTGACGGGGCAATTCGAGATTACTGAGATGGAAAGAATTATTATAGCGGTCTAGTATCTACCGTAATCATTGAAAGATACAAACAACTAACTCAGTCTCGAATTCGAAATGGAGGACGAGAATGATTCTATTCTTTTCATCACTCGAATATTCATTAATTAATTTGACTAGAGCATTCATCTCATCTAATTTCCTGAAGATATGATACTGATTGTGCGCATATTGGAGTATTGATTGTAGTGATTTCCCTTTTGATCCTTTACAATAGTACTCATTAAATATTTCTTACATTTGTTTAATCAATTGATCATCCATCACAATAACCATGGTTGCAAATGGCAGTCGAGTGAGAGATTCAAGAGGAGATTCATTCCTCTTTCGATTCCAAACCGCCATCTCTTCCACCTATAATAACACCCCCAATTCAATTTCAACTATAACAGATTCAAATTTCATAGCATTCCTACATTCTCCTTGCTTGTACGTCGTGGTACGTTGCGTGTGGACTGGGAAGACGACGTTTTCAGGGGACGAAATCCTTGATGGGAAGCTTCGTTGCGAGGAGGAGAGAGGATAACAATCTGATCATAATCCATATAATCAACTAGTTAGAGCAAATCAAAGATTTTTTTTTTGGTCGTACCTGCTTAAGAACCAAAAATCGAGATGTTTTACGATAACAGAGGCAAAAATTCAAGAGCACGTACCGTATCATCACTACGAGAGTTCAATGGATTGACTATGGGAGCGAATTGTGTAGTCGAGATATTAGTGGAACTAAATCCATTTTGTTGAGATGATGAAGCACGTGGAGAGGAAGTAATATCAATCTGAGATGGTATCTCTTTAATTATTTAATTCCATGTCCACTTACAGTATCTACACTTCGTGATTCTCGTGGTGAGGAGATGCGTGCGTTGCGTGCACGCTGAGCAGCCGAGATCTTCAAAGGGCGGAATCCTCGTTCCTTTGACTTCTCCTTACGAGGAGGTGAAAGGGCAACAATCTAAAATTAAAGCTTGTCTCAGTTGATAATGAATGTATCCCATCATGAACCCGTATTCTTATTCATTTCGGATTCACGAAAAATATTGACCTAACTTAGAAATAATGATCTACTCGGAAGAAATGAGTTTGAGATTAAATACTAGGAGTCTCTATGATATTTAGTAAAGCCCGTTAACACAGAGTATGCCTCTCAATACATTCTCTGCCCTACCATATGGTCAAGGAATGGTTATGTCTCGGACAAAAACGAGAGAATAGATAAATAAACTGACATCATCATCATCTTCTTCCATAAAAGAAAGAGTTCGAGAAGATCGGCGATGTCGAGAAGAAGTTTTCCTGATTATTATCTAATTATTGATTATTAGAGGATCTTTTTTCATGAAAAAGTTATCGAGAATCATCTATTTCTCAATTAATTAATAACAATTTTCCTCACTTCTCTTTCTCATTGGATCGTTTGCGCTTCCTTCTTTCCTTCCTGTAATAAATGGAAAGATTACTTTCACGGAATCTCTTTCTCGATCTCACCGATGAGATCTTCTCTCTTCATTTATATTCTCGGATGGGCTCAATCTTGATTCATTCGAATCTTCGAAAGAGAATGAATACGTCTGAAATATAATAAATACCCTCAGTGAGCTGAAATAAATTTAAGAAATACCTCATTCCTTCTTTTTCCTTCTCGACTCTTCAATCTCTCTGGGGTATCATTTTGTACAGTGAATGAGCGAGACTGAAAGTAGGTCATTTTATATGGGAGAATGAGCATCATTGTCATCCTTTCAATACCTCATTTCTACTCGTCTCCTCTAATATCTCCATTGAATCATCCTCAATATCATCTTCGAAAGAAAATACGAGACCCTGAAAATAGATCTTGATATCTAAGAATGATTTATCTTGTTATGAGACGGTACATCATTTCTCATTCTCCTTCTTCTCTCTTCTTCATCCTCTTCATCGTCATCCATATCCATAGCTATTGACTCGTACTCAAATATTACAATAAATTATTACCATATATATTTTAAGATGTGTTTTCACAATTTTCTTCTTTTTAATTTTTGGCGGTTGCCCAGATTAAAAACAAAACAGTCATAAGACTCACATTATCTTTCTCCACTGGATGATCATTGTAATTCGAGGGCCCATTCTGTACCAATTGTTGTCTATCCGACGAATCAGGCAGAGGAAGAGACTAAATACATCCAAACAATGTCAATCCTATACCCTTTCAGATAAAAATGCACAATTCACAATTCAGATAAAAAATTTTTAAACTGACAAATTCTCCATCAATTTCAATCTCCTCTATTCGGTTCTCATTGTGGATTGAAGAATGAGAAGAAGGAGTAAGAAGAGGAGGAGAGATGACAGTGGAAGGGAGAATGGAAGAGATATGGGAAGAAGGTGGAGGAGGGGTGGAAGAGTCCATCGAATCATCGAATGCGAATGTAAGACCCTGAGATATTGAGAATCAATACTGTCTCCTATAATCACAAGTACCTTCCTCCTTCGTTCCTCTCTTCTAATCATTGAATAATCCATTGAAGAATCATCCCTTTCTGGGGTATCATTTTCGAAAGAGAATACGAGATCCTGAAAATATTTATCGGATAATGATTATTCATGTATTAGCACAATACATAATTTCTCCTTGTTCTGCTTCTCTCCTCCTCTTCCTCATCAACATCCATTTCGATTGTGTCGTACTCAAGGAATTTTTACTTAGATTACGCGCCAAATTGAAAATCAAAATATAGTGATGGATATGCAGCCAAAGTGAAACCTGGTGTCCACTAACTTCCTTTTCTCGAGTTGTCTCTCCATCAATATTCATTGAATTATCCACAAAGGAGGACTGAAAAATATCGAAGTAGTCGAGTTATATTGATTTTCTTGTCCAACTTAATGCGTAATCATTGTAAATGTGCTCTTACATCGTCGTATCTATCATTATTCTCGTGAGGGAGAGGATAGGAGATCGAAGGAGAAATGACCATCTCAAGGAGATGAATTACTCCCTAATCATCTCTTCTTCCTTCACTTACTTCATCTCTCGTCTTCTTACTCGATATATTCCTATTCTCATATCTTTCCTCTCCATCATCCGAATCACTGAGAGTGATCAAATCCATCGATGGCACTTCCTTCCAATCAGTTTATGATAATAATCAGCCTCAATATACTACCGTACCTTAGATCGATCATCGATATGCTCAGGGCGTTTCGTGTAGAATTCAATCATTTCCGTCGCACGATCAATAGTACTCAAGTATTATCGATTATTTATATAGTCAAGTCAACAACTCGTATAACTAGAGTACAATTTTTAACTGATTAAAATTATACGCAAAGATAGATTATTCTCACTGTAGAGTTCCGGTTGGAAGAGGAAGTGCTTGAATGAGATGAAAACGATCTCCAACTATCCTTCAAGGAGAACCAAATATTATAAATTCACTATCTCAAATAATAATCCTATTAACAAAGGTAGAAAAAAATCACTCTAAAAAATTGTGGAAAAAATAATATTTACGATGGAAGTCCGAGTCTATTGGCAATTTCTCCTGGTGGGATTGCTGCATAGATAACGTGTCCAAAGAAAGTTATGAGAGGATAACAACCAAAGAGAACCTGAAAAGGATATTCTCATCACCCCTTCCCATTTAGACATCTCTTACCATATCTCTCGATTCAAGATCAATCAGTGTATTCATCATTTCAATCATTCTCTCTTTGGGAGCTTCGACTTGATAATAATTAAGATAGACGTGCGAAGGATGTGGTTTAGAGCATGACTTCTTGAAATCAATTAAATGGAAAATAAAATTGGATTTCAAAATAAGTTCACAATATTAAACCTCGAATTAAACATACGAAGCTGTGATCATAGAAGAAGTTGGTTAGCATTTTAATATTTCCTTCATTCGCAAGTTTCTGCATGTCCAGTTTTCCATCGACAATCCATGCTAAGAGAAACAATATATAATGAGAGTAAGTGATCGATGGATTAACTCACATTGAAATACACAGGGGAAAATGTCGTAATTATCGAAGTACAAACGTTCGCTGCAATTTCATAATTATGCAAGCACTACTAATATTCTACTTTATGTATCAATAGAGACTTACGGCCATTCAGTTGGTTCGATTTCATATCGAGAATATATAGTAACCCCAAACATTGACATACCGTCGAAAACTCTATAACGATATAATTTATTAGATACAAATAAACAAATTATTCCTGTGAATTAACCAACGTTGTCTCATTTCCTCCCTTCATAGTTATAAGTTTGTTAATTTGGAGCATTTGATTCTTCACTTCCATGGGACGATGTGGTTTATTGAGGAAGAAACAACTGGATTCGATTCTGCAATTCATAAATAGTTGTGTTGTGATGTACAACTGATTGTTCAAGCTATTAGCCTTACCTTTCAGTTCTTCCAAAGTGCACCTTTGCAACAGCCAGAGGTAAGACATTTCGAGGATAGGAACCAGTAAATATTCCCTCTCCCACGTAGAGCTAAATATGATAATTATTAATCACCAATTAAAATCTATCGTAATCACACGTGAAATCTGATACAGATGCACATACCATGTTCTCGATACATTCAAAAGGTCTTCTCCAACCAACTGATTCACCATCCAGTCTCACTTTCTTATTCCACTGAAAGCATATTTCGATACAATTTAATATTATCCTTTAATCATTATGTCAAGAATTGGAGAGAATACGTCATCATTTATAAGTCATGGACAAATCTAGAATAAAATAATATTAAATATTACTTTCATGGCTTGAGGAGGAACATCAGGTTTGCAGAAAAGATCCGTCTGAAATTATATAAGTTAAGGAAGTAGTGACAAGTGACAAACCTCTTGCAAATGAGAATCATTGAAAGCAACAGCACAAACGAGCACCCAATGAGCAATTCCCTCTTCCATCACAGTAAACACACAATCCAACTACAACAGATGAAATTAATTTAAAAAAGAATCTTATAGTAAACAACATACGTTAAATCCGTACAAAGCTTTACAACCTAGTCGATGATGGCCGTTTAAAATATTTTTTAAAATGTGATCATCAAACTTGAAACTGACTCGTCGGGAAATACAGATTCCGTAGGCATCATTACCAAAGAAAGGATAGAGTCGACCCGGAGACTGTACTCCTTTCGAGAACATTTTAATCGTATCGCTTATAAACTGAAATATGCACATTTGAATTGAATATACCGAGTGAAAAGAATTATGGAGCAAAATATGGAAGGTTGATCAATTTTCATACCTTGCGATTACTGATGATTGTATTTTGAAGAGGCATGAATCCAATTAATTCTGTTCCTTGTGATTCATTCAAGAAATTTCGATACTGAATTAAAATATTGAAATATGCAAAAAATAAGAAACACAAATATCTTAGGGAAACAGATATGCACAAATGTGAACTCACTTGTTTCTTTCGATCAAATGCTTCAATTGGCCATGTCTGAATATTTGTCTTGACATCACATGAGTTGGTGAGAGCTTTGCGGATCTGAAACAAATACGTGTTAAGTATTGATATTATGAGATTACCGCTAAGATAGTTCACATCAAATAAAATTTGTGAAGTGAGGTGAGCTTTTTTCATGGCTTATCGAAAAGGAGACTTTTTTATTCTGACAGGATTTCAAAGTAAGATTAATGTTTAAAATTAGACTAAATTGATATGAGGATAAATTCTTATTTCTAGCAACCACTTAAAAGAGAATAAGATTGACCAGAGCATAAGTGATAGTTGGGTACCAACTTTTGCAAGCTGAAATCCCGATCACATATTTAAAAATGCATTGTCAGCAAGAATTTATATCATTATAAGACTTACATTATGCAATGATAGATCCATTTCACCATATAGTTATGGTCTGCGATCCCGCATCCAACAGCGATCCAATAACTAAAACTTGGAATCGATTAAAAATACGAAAGAACATAATAATGTGAATAAACAGTTAAAGTAAAGTAAAGTTGTGAGTCGGATACTAACACGCAATGCGTTGTCGACAACCGCAGATCAGCGCTGCAACTGGGGTCTAATCCGTGAGAGCACTGGCCTGTTTAGAGCCCCCCGTTCGAAAGTGTTGCTGGGAACAGTAGTACCAACTTTTGCATATGTGGCAAAATTAACTGCGAAGTTTTAACCACAACAACTCGATGGTCAATAGTAAACGGACTGTGGCTAGGTGAGCGGATGTCAAGGTAGTCATTTTGTAACATGAAAGCAGAGAATACGCGACTAAGAAAACCAGAAACCAGACTAAAAACGTTCGAAAAAAATCAATTTCCCCTCGAGCTCGAACTTTCTCTTTCGGGCAAAGAGTACCGTAATTTGAAAAAAAGTTTCGCGCTTTTTCTGTATCGACTGATTTCATGGTGATTTTTCTCGAGAATTCTCAGGAATGCTTATTCAAAATCTCTCTCAATCGTTGACCAGTTTCTTGTTTTTATGACTTTTTTTAAAAATTTCAGCAGCCATGCAATCGGCGAATTCATCGAGCGAAGTATCACTTCCAGGTTTTTTCATTCACATTTGTCCCGAGCTCTAGTGATCCGACTTCATTTAAAAAAAATTATTCTTCATTTCATTTCAGAGCATTGTTCTCAATCTGAGGACGAGCTTCCCTGTCGTGAGTTGTTTCATTGATTTTTAGCATTTACATTACGGAAAAGTAAGAGCCGACTCTCCTCATTCCGCGTTCTCTTTCACAGATCAACTTGACTGGAGAGTACAGAGTTTTTCTTCGTTTTCCGGCCCTATTCTTGTATGCTCATGAATTGTTTCTTTGCTTTACCCCTTATCGTTTGCAGTGGGCGCAACTCAGATTGAGAAAGGACAAATAACCACACAGTCCAAGGATAAATCGATACCGTGTAAGTGAAGACACTATCTATTATACTACAGTGAAGTATTATCGAGTATAAACATTCTTTAAGAGGTCAGATTAATTGATTCTAATTAAATGAGTTATGTCATTCGCTTACCTCTTACTTTTCAGACGCTCCAGCATGGATGCAGTGTGGATTATTCCCGCCCAAGAGATTTCCCATTTATAAGAGAACAGCCGATAATAGCGAGGTACATATTGTGTTTACTAAGCAATGTTCGATATTTCCGACCAGTCAGTTCATAACTCCGAAACAATACGGGCCTTGAATTAGGGAAGTTTCCCTTTACCTGGAAATGTTCTATAATTACAGATGGATCGTCGAGTTGATTCATGGATGTTCGACTGTGAAGGATTAATTGCTGTGTATAAAAACTGGAATAGAATCATCGAAAACACGATTAAGGAGGTGAGATTGAGAACATTTACACTATCTTCATTCTAATGTGCACATTTTGAGTCTCAATCAGCACGTAGTATCAACAGGGACAGGTTTGCACAACTACAGAAGAAATATGAATGTGTGAGGTGCGCGAATTGGATTACGATATAGTCGTATTCAGATAGTAAAGGGAGTGGGGATTCAAAATTAAAGTGAAGTTGTTTTCTTTAAGCATGCGCATTAAAAAAATGATTCAGAATGGCATCGATTCACTCTGCAACTCGTGTGGAAGTGCAGAGAGAATTCATGGGAGATTCCAGTCATCTGCAGATGTAGAGAACAACAGCTTCCCCTTATGATAGTGCTATATATTTGTGATACACCAAGCAGTACCTTTTTTCGTAGGATTTTTTTAGATTTGCTTTGTCTGAGTATATGTGATTTCCGTTGATGATTCTCTTCACTCTTTAAGGTGCTCCCCCATCTTGTAGAATGATAGATTCCTTGTGATAGGCTTATACTGTAGTTTACTTACCCTATACTGTGTTTTGTATATTTGGTACCTCTTCACATGTACTTTTATCATATCTCGTTTTGGTGCACTCGGTTTCGTTCTACTTTCTTTCATTACTTGAACTGGTCGGTGAAAAAGCTCTTATCCTACAGATTCTCCGTCTTACTATTCTCGATTTTCCCTTTGAATAAATTTTGGAGTACAACTGTGTGGAATTACCTGAGATGTTGAACAATTCGAATAGTTTATGTACAGATCAGTGAAGAAACAGATTCAACCTAATTAGAAATTGAAAAAAAAATTCAAATTAAATTAAAAAGTAATATTTATATGGAGGGCTGTAAAGTATTATATTATAGCGTGATCTCGTTTTTGACAGCCGCTTCCAGTTGAATTGGTTTAATTAAGACTATCCAGATTCACTCCTTTTGTCTCCAATGTTTGTGTCTATTCATAAAAGGATTTTCTGAAACCTCATTCTTTATAAAAAATATTTTGTCTAATGTCTAATGATTTCCAGATAATTATGATGCGTATGAGGCGTGATCTATACACAACAAAATCAGTAATCTCCTTTGGACAAAGCAGACTTGATTTAAGTTCACGGCGTGAAGGTATAAATCATATATTGAATGCCCGTCATCCTTGTATACGAACAAATTAGAAGTATCAATTCAGAATTGGTGATTACGTCTTCAACTCCGAACGTGCTTCTCTCTACAACTGGGTTATCGTTTCATCAACAATTTATATCCAATATGGTTGATTCAGAATAAATCGAATCTGTGATCAGTTAAACTTAAATATCGGCTCTCATCCTTTACTCGAGTATTCGGGATCACTCGATACGACCATGTACTTTAGTCGAATAATCGAGGATCGTCAATCTGGAAAGGTACTTTAATCTACAAGTTGATCGTATTTCAAAGTCAATTTTAGTATACAGCAGTGTTGTATAAAATTAAACAAGGTAGCCAACTGGAACTTTTTCGACGCGTTTTTGTGAGTATCTAATTTCAATTAATCATCTTGATTCATATAAATTTCTAATTTCTTATGAAATATTATTCGCAGAATTCGTCGAGAGCTATCTTTCTACACCGACAGCCATACTACATTCTAAGGTACGCAATTTGGTACCACTCTTCAAAACTATTATATTACTGGCTACAATGTCTCATTTAAAAAGATAGTTGCGTTCTCAGTAGACTTATTGTTAGATAGGACCACGTCGTAAAATGAAGACCTACGATAAAAAAACAAAAACATATAATCAAAAAAGCAATGATTTTCTCACAGGACAGGAATGATGTTTTACGATTATCATCTTCACGATTTTGAAGGAAATACTCTGTTTGAAATTGATTTTGCTGGAGAATCACTCGAGAATTGCCAGAAGGTTTATCACAAGTAGTGTTATTTGTGTTATTTTTTTCAAATAATTATTTTTCTAGGGGAAATATCATTCTTATTCGAAAAGAAGACAATACGAAAGTGATTAGGATGAGTAAGAATGTGATTGTTGTCAGCGATCCTAAACTGAATGAAAAATGTGTGAGCAAATGACAGAAATTATTGGAGATTAACATGAAATTTGAAACAATCTAAAAAAATTCATTTCATTTCAGAAATTTTACACTGGAGAGCATACCGAATTCGTGTACGTCACAAATGAAGACGGATTATTTTTCATAGTCAATACGATTGAACTTACAATTAGGAAATGTCAGTTCAAGTGAGTATGAAAAATAATGTAAAACTAATGCGTAACATATTGTAGAAACAAAGCTGATATTCGATGTGTATGCGATGATATCGCTATATTAGCTACGAAAGATGGAATGGTTTGCTATAAAATGACTGCTGTGGATTGGAAGGTATAGCGCATCATATCAGAATATGAAGTAATTGTCTAAACATATGTAATTTATAGACGAGAAGTTCTTTATCCGCTGAACTAGAACAATTAGAGAATAATTTCAACGAGCTACAACGATCTTCACAGCGAACTATCGATCAGGTTTATGAACATTATTTTTTAATCTGAACTTTTTTATTGCAGTTAAAAGCTACTATTGCAAATGATAATGCTACAAATGTAGCACAAAAAAAGGAAAACAATCGAGTTTATAATCAAATGCGGAAAGATTTAGCTGCTGCAAACGAAGTGAAGTGACAATTAAATAGATTGTTTACCACCAAGTGACGCATTCAGGTATTGGAAGTAGAAAAGGCTACTTCGAATTCACTTCGACTTCTCAACGAACAATGTACATCGATTATCGATAAGAAAGATAAAAAAATACAAATGCTGTTGGATGAAATCAGTGAAGTGACGGAAGACAAAAACAGAGCAATCCGAGAGGTAGACTCAATAAACATTTTTATAACTCTTGCTCTCGATTCTTGTAATTTTTAATACGGTAGATTTTTTTTCTTTATTGTATCACTCAGGTAAGAGAAAAAGCAGCAAAGGAGAAAGCGATTTATGCAGCGAAAGAACGAGAACAATGGAAGGAAATCGTCAAACTAAAACTCCAACATGCTCAAGTGAGGACATCTTTATTTTCCCCTACGTTTCCCATCTGCCGAAATTTCTACTCACGGATCACTCATTCAGACAGTGGCTGCAGAGGTGGAAAGGCAAGGAGAAGAGAGAATGAGAATGGAGAAAGAATCTAAACGGACGGATGTTCAATTAGAGAAGAAATACAGAAGAATGTTGCTAATGGTGAAATTTATCTTTATACTGGTCACCATAATATCATCTTATGTATTTCAGTTTGCACGGCCAGGAATGGATGATCAAATTAAGAATGAGTTAGAGAATAGCCCTTATCCTGTTGTGAATGTAATGAAACTAGAAGAAACAATCGAGAATACCTTAGTGGTTGTAAAAATATCCCAAGAGGCAAATGAAGAACACGGACAAGACGAAATGAAGAAATCTTCTCGTAATAGAAGAAAGCATAGATACAATCGAAAGAATGACCCGGAATGTTTGAAAACTGTCGAAAAAGGAAAATCTGAAGAGACAAATCGAGGAACTCTTATGAGCACTACTGAAGGAAATAATAGTAGATTACGAGAAGAACGAAAGGATAAAAATGATACGGAGAAGAATCGAAAAAATCAAAACGAAAAAGGAGGTAAAAACCATGTACGAAAGGAGTACTTTGGGAAGAAATATTCCGATTTTAATCATTGAATGAATCACGTACATAAAATTCTCTTCTCTACTTTCTCTCTAAATATTCTCTTCATTTCGGCACTGATAAACTGATATTGATGTTAAATAGTTATGCCGTAGCACAATCTGATTATCGAAGGTATCCTCATAGTATGACCTTTCGTGTCCTTTCTCGACCCCTCCTATAGTCCTCCTCCTCTCCTTCTTCTTCTCTCCTCCCACTGCACAACTTTAGTCTGCCATCCTTCTTTCCACTGTTGCAGTGGATGAAAGATGAGAGAGAAGGGAAGAAGAAGAGGAATAGACGACGAGAGAAGATGAGATAGAAGATGGATCGAGTAGAGGAAAGGATGAGATTGGAAGGGGGGAACAGTTGGTGAGGCTAAGGAGGAGAGGAGGAGAAGTTGACGGGAAGGGGAAGGATGCACAGAAAGGACCCTATGGCCAATAGAGATGAGGTCGAGAGAAGGCCTATCAATGAGTCACCATGAGATTACCTGTATCGGATCCATTCATTCCGAATGATTATCTTGCTATTCGAGTTGATTTTCGTAGTATTCGGTTCTACGGGCATCTCAACATTGAATACTGTATCTCATCAGTTTAATGTGCCCTATTGATCTCATTTTTCTTGTTCTCCTCCCTCTTCTCGATTTCTCCTTTTTGTCACATCTTCCCACTGCCAGATGCTATGCAGAGATTCCCTCACTCTTCAATCCCCTCTTCTCCCTCCCTTCCTTCTCCTCCTCCTCCCCTTCCCATTCTACGATCCTCTGCCCTTCTCTTCCACTCTCGACCAATTATCGATCCATCGATACCTCTACTATCTCCATTTAAATCCACCTTAACCATTCATTCGTATCATCCCTCCGTCCTCAGTGTCCTCTTCACGTTTCTCCACTATCGAATTACTCGTTCGACCTTTCGTCCTCCTTCTCCATTTCCCTCCTCCTCACTAATATCCCCGTCCTTAGGTAATCCTGATACGGTAGTCGAGGGAATCGATCGATCGTCATCTCGATCGTACAGTATCCCCTCCCCTACAGTATGCGACTGGGCGGTCGAGAGCCCTTGCGGCTACTTGCTACGGCAGTGCTGCTCATTGCATTCTTCGATAACACAGGTCAGTTTCATCGTCAATGTTCCTTTCATCTTCAGCGATCGGAATATAGTGAAAAGCATCGTAAATCTTCGAGACATTTGTTGTGAATTTGAGTCAGATCATATCAACAATATCAACATGTAATTATTATCCAATTTTCAGCAAATTTCCTTGCTGAGGGAGCAGCATGCAAGGGATGCGCCCCTCCTTGTATCTGTCCTGGAACCAAAGGAGAACGAGTAAGTTAACAATTCTATGACAACACTGAAGAATCATCACCGTTTTCTGATTGCTCAGGGAAATTAGTCAAAATTGGTAAAAAAATGACGATCCCCATAGGCAGTCTCTAAACGTGAATTCTAAGAAGTGTATTCTGACTCATCTCGAGTCTCTCAATCACTTCTTCACCGGAATAAAAACTTCTTCTCTTTCATCCATCGTAATCTGTCCTTCTTCTCTCTTTCTTCTCTATTCTAAAAAGTGGCTGCTTCTTCCCTCGATGGCCTCTTTTTCGCGTGGCACCAACTCTCTCCTCTCTTCTTTTTGCCTTCTCTCTCCCTTCTCTTCATCTCTCTGAACTCTCTCTGATCTCCCCACTCTCTCGTCTCTCTCATCGTCTTCACTCTCTTCTCCTCCCTCTCTCTCTTCAATGACAGCTGCTGCAGTGAAGAGAGGGAGTGTACTTCGAGGCAGAACTTTCTCTATTCCCCATACTCTCTCACTCTTCTCTGATCTGTCTGCACTCTCTCTCACTCGTGAACTCTCTCGTCCTGAGAGAGAGATCGACTAAACTTCTTGTAAACTGAAAGGAGCTCTGAGTCAGAGGAAGAAGTGTTTAGATGAACAATGAAGAGTTTACTAAGAAGAGACACGTTTCTTATGCCAAAAAGAGTCATGCAAAAGGGCATTTAAGAATGGATTCACATGAATATCTCTCTAGGGTCTGAATGGATTCGCTGGTGAGACTGGCCATCCTGGAGCACCCGGGCCCGATGGATTGGAAGGACCCGTTGGACCCGCTGGTACGATATCCCATATGATAAATAGATTCATCATTGAGCATCGCATTCTACAATGAATGGAATAACTGAAATAGGCTGTGCTGCATTACAGAAAGAGTGATTCAATTTCAGGAATGGTGGGAGCCGAGGGAGACTTCGGAGATGTCGGACCGAAGGGACTCAGAGGAGATAGAGGACCACCTGGTATTGTTATGGTTTCATCATTCTTAGATGGGTACTTGCTATTTGAAGCTCAAGGGCGTATTCAACCTACAATCGTTAAGTAAGATGAGAGGATGGCAATTTCACATATAAATTCATAATCTCTTGAGGTATGCCTGGTCACGTTGGTCTACCTGGAATGGATGGTCTCCCTGGTATGAGAGGACCCGATGGAATTCCCGGATGCAATGGAACCGATGTGAGTACCCTTTATTCACTTTTCACCTCTATCTGACAACTTCCATTCTTACTCGCAAACGTTCATTGCGTCCTTGTCTCTGATGAGTGAAACACAATCTTTTCTAAACTACGGAGTCATTGTACTCATGAAAAATCCAAGATTGCACTGCATATTCATCATTTCGCACGCTTGTCTTTTCTTCTGCTTTTGATCAATCGATCGCTGTCTGTTACATCCCCTCTCTCTCTTGCTCCCCCCCTCTGAACAGACCCAAGATAAATTTCATTCCCGTCGGATCTCCCCCTCCCTCTATCCCTCTTTCTCGATGTGAGTGAAGGGTCGGGATGGAGGGGGCAAAGAGTGTAAAGCACGGCGAAGCTAAGAGAGAGGTGATAGGTGCTGCTAAACACAGTAGGAGGAGAGATGATTGATTGCACTATTGAGACAAGAAGCATTATCGATTGGGAAGGGTGCACGTACACATTATTTGCAATGGCAAATATGAGATGTTGAGCCGGATTGAATAAATTGGAATACATAATCGGTTTCGTTCAGGGAATTCCCGGTATGCCTGGTATGCCGGGTGCTCCCGGTCCGTCGGGCCATGGAGGATCCGCTGGTCGACCTGGTCTTCGAGGACCACCTGGAGATGGAGGAGTCAATTCACCTGGAAGAAAAGGAGTTGCTGGAGAACCAGGAAGACCCGGAATACCCGGAACTCCTGGTACGTTTTCGAACCAACAAACCAGAGTGGATTCAGTCACTGAAAATACACAAAGGACGAAAATATCATTGCATGTTCAGGTCAGGACGGTTATCCTGGTCTGAAGGGAGCGAAGGGAGACACGGGACCATTGGGACCAATGGGATATCGTGGTCCTCCTGGAGAGAAGGGACGAATGGGAGCAAGAACTGCTGGAGTCAAGGGAGAGAAGGTACGCTTTGAAGGGAGTGACTGCGATAATCATCGTATTAAGGGTATGCAAGGACCTCCCGGCCCTCCTGGATCAGCTGGTACCATCTCTGCTGGAAGTAAACTGCCCGATACTGAGGTTAGTTACGGGTGAACTATCAGAAAGTACTGAAGTCATCAAAATATGTGTTTTAATGAAATTTCATAGCACCAATAATAATTTCTCAGGTTGTTCGTGGTCCGGCCGGAGATCTCGGACCGAAGGGAGAAAAGGGACGAGTTGGTCCATCTGGAATGCCCGGTCTGCCTGGTCTTGATGGAACTCCCGGAGTATCCGGATTGAGAGGAGACAAGGGAGATCCAGGAGATGCCGGACAGAGAGTATGTTTACTTTTGAGTAATATTAAACTATTTTTACACATCTCGGTAGTTCTATATTTTTATCTCTCAATATTCAGGGTAAACGCGGAAAGGACGGACTTCCCGGCCCTCATGGAGACAAGGGATCACTTGGAGAAGGAGTTAGTTCACTCAAACATTTATCAGAAATAAAACATGTGATGTTTCATGAGATAATTATCACGATGCCACTAAATACTAATTCAATCTTTCAGGGAGTGAACGGTCATCCTGGAATTCCTGGCTCCAAGGGAGAAGCTGGAGAACCCGGATACGATGGAAGACAGGGAGAGGAGGGAGACTGTGGACCTGAGGTGAGTACCGAATTCCTCAACCCTGGTTCAATCAGTTCTTCAGGGACCCTTCGGTGAGGGTAAGGGCGAGCCCGGACCACGTGGTAACATGGGTCTGGATGGAGTGCCCGGCCCTAAGGGATTGACTGGCAAGGACGGTATGCCTGGATCCGTCGGATATCGTGGACCTCCCGGACCACCTGGATTCCCTGGAGCCAATGGACTACCTGGTCTGCCTGGTATCAGCCAGAAGGGAGACAGAGGACAGGACGGGTAAGGAGAATCAATTATTATCGTTCAGGAAACGTAGACAGACGAATTGTTTGATGAATGGAATATGGTAGATAAATGTTTTATTCAGTCACCCTGGTCTCGCTGGTATGCCTGGATTCCCCGGAGAGGATGGAGACTGCGGATACGAAGGAGGTAAGAACTATTCTTCAAGCTTCTAGAGATATCGTGCTCGGTTATCGCTAACTGATTCAATTGCAGAGCCTGGATGGCCCGGAGAGGATATCACTGGCCCTCCCGGAAATGAAGGAATTCCCGGTAGAGACGGAAGACCCGGTCTTCCTGGAACCGTCGGAGGTATACGGTAGCAGACAACGATCAATATCTAATTAAATCCATTCCAGATCCTGGATACCCCGGAGAGAAGGGTATGCCTGGACAGGCTACCGTTCCCATGGGACCACCCGGCCTTCCTGGAGGGCTCGGAGAGCCTGGACCCAACGGAAGGTTTGGTATTGATGGTCAGCCTGGAGCTCCTGGTCTCCCTGGTCCGAGAGGAGAGGACTGTGGATTCTGCCCCGATGGACTGCCTGGTAAACATTTAGTTGTATTTGCACACATTTTTGATATTCTAAAATTATTTCTGTTCTCAGTAGACAATTGAAGACCAAACGATATGATATTGTCATTTTTCAGGCCAAGCTGGAGAGCCCGGAAACGCTGGTTCCGATGGATTCCCTGGATACCCTGGACCCAACGGAGACCAGGGAGAAGGAGGTGACTGCGGAGAGCCCGGAAAGCCTGGAGTACCCGGTCCCGATGGTATGCCCGGTCTGCCTGGTCTACCTGGACTTCCCGGAACCCCCGGAAACAAGGTACTATAATTATGGCACTATCATGAAGAATAGATGCATTCTTCACTAGTCGTCTGATCTATTCATTGTAGGGAGAACAAGGAGAGATCATTGGTCCGATGGAATCACCCGATGGACTTCCCGGAATGAAGGGAGAGAGAGGTCTCAATGGATTCCCTGGAGTATCCGGCAAGCCCGGTCAAGATGGACTCCCTGGTCTGCCTGGTCCCGATGGATACCCTGGACTACTTGGAGAGAAGGGACTGTCAGGCATTCCTGGCAAGCAGGGAAGAGACGGAAATGTGAGTGAATTCGAATTATTTGTTGATAGATCTTTCGTCGTAGCAATTCACTTGATCATCAATATCAATCGTATATTTTCAATTACAGCTCGGTATTCCCGGATCTCCCGGTCCCATGGGAGACTCGATTCCTGGTGCCCCTGGTACTCCTGGAGTACGTGGAGAGCGTGGACAGGATGGTCTACCCGGTCTGAATGGACCCGTCGGACCACCCGGACCCGATGCTCCTAGAGTTCAGCCTATCATGAATCCTCCTGGTCGCGATGGTCTCCCTGGTGTTCCTGGTATCCCTGGAGAGAAGGGAGCCGATGGTCTACCTGGTCTGCCTGGTGGAAATGGACAGGATGGAATGCCTGGAAGAAACGGAGAGAGAGGTGAGCTGTCTGTTCGTATGATATAGTCGATTCTTCTTTGAACATTAAAGGAGGACTCTGAGGAATCGAGTGAGAGATGCAAATTGTGGACGCACTCTCCTCATTTTGCAAGCTCTCTCACTCGTTGTCTGCCCTTCAGGGGCACTTGGCACGTTTTGATCAATAATGAGATATCAAAATGGGGATGTCAGAAATCAGTTATGGCCAATGAAAGAAAATAACGCTGTGATCATGATTACCTAAATTTTCTTCTTACCCCTTTTTTAACTATTCATGCAGAATTAGAATGCTAAAATCAAAATTCAGTATAATTTCTCCAGGTATGGACGGCCTTCCCGGCTTCCCTGGCCTTCACGGAGAGCCTGGTATGAGAGGACTCCAAGGAAACGTCGGACTCAACGGTGAGAGTTGATCTTTGATCTTTCTATTATTGACGATGTGTATTTTTTTTCAGGAATTGATGGTGATTGTGGAGAGCCCGGTCACGATGGTTTCCCTGGTCTGCCCGGTATGAATGGACTTCCTGGAGAACCCGGATTCGGCTATCCTGGAGCAGCTGGAATGCCTGGTCCCAATGGAGAGAGAGGAGATGACGGACTCAATGGACAACCCGGTCTCCCTGGACGGTTAGAATTCAATTTTGATTAATGAAATAGTGAAGAATTTATACGATTGTTAAAAAATATATAACTCCCATCCAAATGAACGGGAAATCAGTATATGATTGTAATTCTTTCAGTGACGGACTTCCCGGAACTCCTGGATACCCTGGAGAGCCCGGACAGAATGGAATGCAAGTTATTCACTAAGGCCTCAGTTCAATCTCTTTCTCTCTCTTAACCTTTTCTTTAAACGGCTACTCTTCAGTGACGGCATGCCTGGTCTTCCTGGACTCAAGGGAGAGTTCGGTCTCTCTGGCATCCCTGGCAAGCACGGACGCGTCGGAAATCCCGGAGCCAATGGACGGTCAGTGAAAATTACTTCATCACCAAAAAATAGTCTAATCGTTCAGTGATGGAATCCCCGGTGCTCCTGGTTTCCAAGGAGACGCTGGTCTCAATGGAGAGGAGGGAGATTGCGGAGATAATGGACATGATGGTCTGCCCGGTCTGCCTGGACCCGTGAGTAATTGATTTCACTGGCAATGAAATTAGGCGGTATCAAACTATAAACACCACTTTTTAAAATCAAAATACAGTGGAATAATACAAATGGTTACAGCCCGGACAACCCGGTAACCCTGGTTACAACGGCGAGGATGGTCTCATCGGTTTCCCCGGATTGAATGGAGCCCCTGGAGATAACGGATTCCCCGGTGCACCTGGAATGAATGGACTGCCTGGTGACAATGGATTCGATGGAGTACCTGGTTACCCTGGAGAGAATGGAGCTGATGGTAAAAAATTAATTGTTTTGGGCATTTTGTTCTCTAGGGAGACAAATATATGAAAGCAATTGCCTAATCTATCCTCTCAGGCTTCCCTGGCGCTCCTGGCAACGACGGCGCTCCTGGATTCACTGGCGAGCGTGGAGAAGATGGTCTGCCTGGATTAAGAGGACAGCCTGGAGATTCTGGTGCCTACGCCCATCCGGGAATGCCCGGAGATGAGGGTCTTCGTGGACTGGATGGACCCATTGGACCACCTGGAAGAGAAGGAGAACCCGGAGAATGTGGAGAACCTGGAGATAATGGACAGGGATATCCTGGACAACCTGGTCTGCCTGGACTACCTGGAGATATGGGATTGGACGGATTCGATGGAGCTGTAAGTTCATATTTTGATATGTCCAATGCTTATAGCGAAAACAAAATAAACTTTTCTATTGCAGCCCGGTCTTCCTGGTTACCCTGGTATCACTGGAGTGCCCGGCAGCCCTGGAGAACGTGGTCTTCCCGGAGTGCCTGGCAAGAAGGGACGAGATGGTCAGCCTGGACTCTCTGGTATGCTGGGAGAGCGTGGTCAAGATGGCCTGCCCGGTCTGCCTGGAGGACCCGGATACGATGTGAGTGCAATTCTTGTACTATTTATTATTATTATTTAAGAAACATTTATCTGACCACGCATTATTCCAGGGACCTCAAGGACCAATCGGTGAGAAGGGCTACCCTGGAGAGGCTGGACCCAACGGATTCCCTGGTCTGCCCGGAACTCCTGGAGCCCCTGGATTCAAGGGAGAGGCTGGAACGCCTGGCTTCCCCGGTGCCCCTGGATCGCCCGGACTTCCTGGACCTCATGTGAGAATTATTCAGTTACATCAAACCAGGTAGAGTATTCATTCAACTCTCGTTCAGGGTGATTCTGGAGTTGATGGTATGCCTGGTCGCCCTGGAGAGGTTGGCTATGCTGGCCGACCCGGTCTTCCTGGTCTCAAGGGTGACAGAGGGATGGACGGCGCCCCTGGATTCGATGGTCAGAATGGAACTCCTGGATACCCCGGAGAGCCTGGTATGGCCGGAGCTCCTGGTGCCAATGGAGCCGATGTGTATGGACCTCCTGGACCCGATGGCGAGCCTGGATTCCCCGGAAGACAGGGAGAGCCTGGATTGGAGGGAGACTGCGGAGAGGAGGGAGTGGATGGAATGCCCGGCATGCCTGGACTTCCTGGTAAGCTTATTAAATTTAAACGACACATTGGCATTACAAGCAAGTACCAAATTGTTCATTGAAGGAATTCACGGAGAGCCTGGAGTCCCTGGACATCCTGGAGAGCGTGGACTGGTCGGAATCGATGGAAAGCGTGGTCATGATGGACAGAATGGCGCACCTGGAGCCGATGGACTCCCTGGAGCACCCGGACAGCCCGGAGCACCTGGAGATAATGGATACGCTGGAGCACCCGGTCCCGATGGAACTCCCGGATACCCTGGAGAAAGAGTGCGTATGCTTTCTTTTTTTTAATATTCTAACTATCCCTTTGCAGGGCACACCTGGATTCGAGGGTCGCGCTGGTCTCCGTGGAGACGATGGACTTCCTGGCACTCCCGGAGTACCTGGTTATGCTGGAGAAAGAGGAATGGACGGTCTGCCTGGACCCGATGGACGACCTGGAGCTCCTGGTAGACAGGGTACGTTGCAAGTAAACTATAATAGTTAATTCAGAGATGCAAATGCGCTGAAACACCGTTATAATGTGAACTAATATCCTTTCAGGACCTGCCGGTCCCCCTGGTCAGCCATCGATGAATCTTGAGAAGCACCCTCAGGGAGAGCCTGGTCTTCCCGGTATGCCCGGAGAGAAGGGCTATCCTGGACTTCCTGGAGACAACGGAAGACCTGGCCAGCTGGGCAACAATGGTCTTCCTGGTCCCCCTGGTACTCCTGGTCTGCCCGGTCTGCCTGGAATCCCTGGAACAAAGGGAGAACACGGAGGAGCTGGACCATTCGGTTTGGCTGGAAGGTCAGTGGAAATGTTTAACGGCATTTGTGAATACTTTCAACTCTGTAGATCTGGTCCCGCTGGTCAGCCTGGAACTCCCGGATTCCCTGGACCTCCTGGTGCATGGTCTCCTAGCAGAGGATTCACCTTCACCAAGCACTCCCAGACCACCAACGTATGAATTTATTTTCTCGATTCTTTTTTTTTGCAAACGAAAATCTGAACTACTGAATCTCTTTATAGATTCCCCAGTGTCCCAATGGTGCCACTCCTCTCTGGACTGGTTATTCTCTTCTCTACGTCCAAGGAAACGGAAAGAGCTCCGGACAAGATCTCGGTAATCATTTATTTTTCAGTCATTTGGTATCTACATTCACTTCACTCTGTAAAGACAATGTTACATGATCCTAAATTGAATTCGTTATTCTTCAGGACAACCTGGATCTTGCCTGCCCAAGTTCAACACGATGCCCTTCATGTTCTGCAACATCAACAGGTTGATCTTTCATCTTCCGTTCTCTTGGTTATCCCCCTATTCAGTGTCTGCCATGTCTCATCTCGCTCTGATTACTCCTTCTGGCTCAGTACCGAAGAGCCGATGACGCCAATGATGAACCCTGTAAGATCCAGATTTTTCTGCAGATCATGAAGAAAACAATTGTAGGTGACGGGAACTGCCATTCGCCCGTACATCTCTCGTTGCGCCGTCTGTGAAGTTCCCACTCAGATCATCGCTGTTCACTCTCAGGTATGATTTCAGAGTTGAGCGACCTTTTTCTCATTTTGAAATTCAACTCGGATATCGCTGCAGGACACCAACATTCCCGAGTGCCCTGCGGGATGGAGTGGCATGTGGACCGGATACTCATTCGTAATGGTACGATCCATTTCTGAAATGCCTACCTCTGGTACTCAAGCTCGGATGCTAAAACGTTCCATTGCAGCACACAGCTGCTGGCGGTGAGGGCACTGGTCAATCACTGCAATCTCCTGGCAGTTGTATGGAGGAGTTCAGGTGAGGAGGGGAACCATTCAGAGTAGCGTAACACGGAAATGAAATTCTCATTGAACTTCCTCGTTCCTCGTTTGAAACTTCCTCGTTTTCAGAGCCGTTCCCTTCATCGAGTGCCATGGTCGTGGAACGTGCAATTACTACGCTACCAACCACGGCTTCTGGATGGCTATCGTCGGAAAGGTGCGCAGCTGCATGGAGATAACCACGCGACCTTAAGGATCAGATTAATCCTCGATCGTTCAGGACCAACAATTCCGCAAGCCGATGTCTCAGACGCTGAAGGCAGGTGGTCTGAAGGACCGAGTATCTCGCTGCCAAGTCTGTCTCAAGAACAAGCCATAGACAGACAACTATCGTACTACGTCGAAAGAACTATTCTTCGACAACTAATATAATTTCACTTGTTGCCAAAAACCCACTGCCAAATCTTGCCCCGTTTTGTAGTTCTCTAGCAGCTATTATCGATCGATTCACCACAATGTGCCTTATGACAACTGCCTTTACCCATGACAGTTTCTTTCCTTCGCGTATTCTTTCTTTCTACTCTTTCTAACAAATTACTCATGAATTGGAAAACAACGCCTCCCTCGTGCTTCACCACGCTAATTATTCTCTTTTATATGAATGATGAACTGTTGATTGATATCGTATCGGCTGACGAATGCGGGCAAAAGCCAAGAATATGTGAAGAGTGTGTTTTGGAACCGTCCAAAACACATTGCCACATTCAGATTCAACAGACAATGATATTCACATATCTGAATGAACACACACGCGGCGCGAATTGGATACACGAAAAAAGAGAAGTGAACGAAAATAATCGTGAAGAATCAGTTTATACCACAAAACATTTCAAAAATATTCTCTCACCACACTATAGTCTGGCTCCATACTACCGAATGAGTCACTTGTTTGCTTCACTACAACGCGTTTCGTCTCGTTTTTCCCTTGAGGTAGAGGCGATAGATAGATGTTGATCAACGATAAGGATATTGTCATCATCGAAGTAACAAAGACAAAGAGTCGTCAGACATCTTCCTCGCAATCGTCTTGAATGCCTCCAGCACCACCCAATCCGAGTGTTCTCATCTTCACTAAACTTGACGACGTACCCAAAGGATTTCAGCATTCTGTAATTACAGAAGACGGTTTGTATTCGTAATTTCAATGATTCAGAAGTTTATATTCAGGTACAATTTGGTTCATCAAGATTACTAGGCCATTCACAGTACAGGCGAAATGGAAGTGCGATTTCCATATCGATTTCACCATTTTCACAACAGAAAATGAATATCTGCAGTGGTCAAATGCTTGAAATCGATCTATCAAATGAACGCATCAAAATAAAACATTGCTCGAAACGCACCCTTTTAGAGTCTTCCTTGTACTCTGCGGCTGCCTTTGCTGACGCCTTGACACACTCCCTGTATGCTTCATTCTGCTTGCCGCAGGACAGGGAGTCGAACTCATACTTGCGGAGACATCCGAAGAGACTTTGCAAATCTTGGGTACAAGAGCTAGCTGAAAAGTGAACGATAAACATGAGAACATGGTCAGCATGGACAAAAATACAGGAACCCAGTATAAAACGGAAATAGGGAGAAAAAATCTCACCCGCAGCTTTACTCTTCTTCTGGTTGACTTTTTCTTTCCCACGCAGCGGGAGCACTTCCGAGCAGATTTCTCCTTTTGGCTAGCCTCTGAAGTGAAATATGATTAGTAGAATGAAATTACGTAGTAATCGAGTAAATTATAAAACAACGAACCCTATATCAGTGCGTTCGCCTAAGAATCGCCACTTTCTTAAAAAATCCGTACAGCAAAAAATGACTCGTTGATTTTTTCACATATTTCGATAGCCCTAAAGGTCCTCTATCGATTTCAGTCATTTTCAAGTGCCTGCGATCTTAATTTGCTTAATTAAGGTAGGTCAAAGTAAGACACTTTTTAAGGTTTTTCTAACATAAAACAGAGCGATGTTTATCAAATTGGCTGAAAATCGGGCTCCGGGGGTATTTTCATGCGCTAAACACGCCTGTGCACCTTATTTTTCATGATTCCAAAATTAGCATATTCATGCAAATTTCAATCGAATTTTTCTCGAAAACGAGGAAATATACTATTCCAATTTTTTGATATGTTGTAGCCATTGATCAGAGCTCTGCAATGCGCCCGGTCTCGACTCGTGGTTAGTGTGTCTTCGTAGTTAAATCATCAAAAAACGCTAAAGTCCTAAACGAGAAAAACCCTCATTTCACTCTCTTTTCCTCTCATTCTGTGTCACTTACGGCGCCAGTGCGGCGTGAAATGAGACGATTCGATCATTTCACGCCGCACGGGCGCTCTAAATGACGCAAAATGAGTGGAAAAGAGGGTGAAATGAGGGTTTTTCTCGTTTAGGACTTTAGCGTTTTTTGATGATTTAACTACGAAGACACACTAACCACGAGTCGAGACCGGGCGCATTGCAGAGCTCTGATCAATGGCTACAACATATCAAAAAATTGGAATAGTATATTTCCTCGTTTTCGAGAAAAATTCGATTGAAATTTGCATGAATATGCATTTCGAAGGTGACGGCATCCGAATCAACGTTGACGGAGTGCCAATATTCACGGGAAGCGACGCATTTCACAGGTTGATCAAGAGACATTTGAAGAACTTATTTAACTTTAGAGGGAAGATAATCATTTGTCTGAATGGAGGAAAGGAACCAAAAGCATCAAGGAAGAAACAGAATGTAATCATTTGCAGGTGTCAAGATTTCTTCCAACCGGTTTGTATTTCTCCTGCTATTACTATCGAGTAACCAATCTCAATCTCAGGACATTGTCGCCAGGGACGAAAGTGATTTTGTCTTCATTAGTTGCTTCGAAAGTAATCACATCATAATACTCAATCCGAGAACTCTCTCTTTTGACGAAATTGCGTTCAAGTTAGTAAAATTGAAATCATCTTCAACGCAGACGTTAGATTTTCTTGAGTTGTCAAAATGAACAAAAACTCTCTTCATTTTGCGTCTCTATTTCATTGATTCTTCATTCTGGAATCACATAGTTTCTTTATCGTTTGTATGACAAAAATATACGAACACATTCTAGACGTCCTCCTGGTAGTAAGTCCTCTTCATTCGATCGATTTGCTGAGATTCGAGATGGAAGAATGACGATTATGATGGCTGATGGAAAGAAGAATCAACATCTTTGGACAACGAAACTACCGGACAAATATTGGAAGGTTAGTTTCATCGATGGATGAACGTTCTCTTCATTCCGCGCAAATACGTTTATAAAAAGGAGGAGCCTGTAGAACCACAATATTTTCCATTTCAGAAGGAATCCGATGGTGAAGATAAGAGCACTATCCCTTCTTCATCGACTAAGATTGACCAGTGCCAGATTGAAGTACCAGTGAAGAGGAGGAGAGTAGCGAAGTGATGACGATAGGAAAACAAACTGATACAAATAATTTAATCCACAAGCATCCAATTGTGAGTTTGAACAAAATATTTCAGAGGTTGCTCAAAATTATTGTGCACGATTTCAATGTAAGAAAAAAAAGCAATTTGCAATTTATGCATATATCGACCTTCATAAATTATATAATAATTATCTATGCATTGACACAATGTTGAACGTGAATACATTGAAATATTCATTCTATAGAATACCACAATGAATCAAATATGTATATGACAAGAGTAAACCAGCAAAATTAGTAAAACAATAAAACGCAAGATATCTTTTGCCTTCTTTAGTCTTTCCTTCCCGTTCTTCTATCGGATGAATGGGTAAAGTTCTTCTTGTAACGAATAGGAGATTTGATGAAGTGATTTGATTGAGGACGTAGATGTTTGCAGAGAGAAGGGTGTGATATGTGCTTGTGACAGTTCTGAAAAGATAATACATTAATTATCTCAATGAAATTATAAATTAGTTAACAGGATGAAAAAATTACCGTGCACAAAATCTGATGTTCTTTTCTTCTGCACGACAGTGGATCGAATGTATCGAGACAGTGAATACAACTGAAATTGAGAAATCACATATACTCATATCGACTATCGACTGATAGACTAATCTACTTCAACTGACAGTTTGAGAGCACTGATCCTCATCTTTCGATCGTTCCATGTTTTATATTTCGAACAATCAATTGCAGAGTGGAATCGCTGACTCGCACAAAAGGCACACCATTGCTTCTCAACTGAAAAGATTTTTTGATACTATGTTACTTGTTTGTACCATCTAGTAGTCTGGCATCAACCTTATCCTTTTCAACCCACCTTTCTCACTATCCTTGTCATTTCTTTTTTCTCTTGAAGTGGTCGCCTCTTCACTAGATTCTCTTCTCTCTCTTTCTTCTCTTCTTTCTTTTCCTTCTCTTCTTCCTCTTTCTTCTCTTCTCTCTTTCATTCGTTTCTTCTTTTCAGATTCATTTTCATCAACAGAATGAGAGGAAGAATCTGCAAAGTATTTTTATTACAAAGTATTTAAAGAAATCGATATTGATGTTCAACGAATGTATAAACTAACCAATTCGTTTTCTCTTCTCAGCATTTCTCACTGCGAGTTCCTTTGCTTTCTGTGAGATCGCACTCATTTTTGGATCCTTCCTTCTACAATGCCCATTATTACATCATTAGTTGAACACTTAAAAGTTTTTTTTTCAACGTCAAAATCTGCTTGTAAGGTCTATTAATTGTATGATAATCTAAATCATTGCTTTCAACTCACTTGAATCCAAAAGGACTTTTCTGTGGAGTCTTCACTTTCTTAAACACTTTATCAGTTACATTTTTCCTAATTCTCTCCAGTTCGTTCTCTTCTTTTCGCAGGTGATTCTCCACAACAGATCGGATACTGAATTACTCATAATCATTTGTTTATCTCTTCCGTTACCTTTCAATCTTGTTTCCGACTGTCATATTGCTAATTCTGAGATAGTCACCAGAAGGTATTCCAAGCGCATCGAACATTCTGCAATTAGTGTCACTCAAATAATTCAATCTGAGACTCGACTCAATCTATGAGCAAAGTTAAACGAGAACAAAACAAACAACTATGAGTAAATACATGTAAATAATTTCGTTTCCAAAAATGACATACCTTACGTGCGATCGAATTTCATTTGAGATTCTGCTGATCTCATTATTGAATGCGTCAATTGAGAGGAAACTGAAATAATGGGACATAAATCATCATACTCTGTTCAATCTCTCAACACATCGAAATGTTGTCAATGAATTGAGAACATTATCATAAATATACTAATGAATGGAACGTACTCATCATAAACGGCATAGTGAAGTTCAGTACCGATATCTATTCCATCAGTAATAGCCAATCTAAATGCGATCTCATTTTGAGTTGTTATTGTCCTAAAATGACTAAGTTACTTCATTTCTTTATATCGGCCTAGCATACCAGGAAAAGACTCTAAAGTAAAAGCAAACTCACTTTTTCATATTATTAATTTGAATGATTTGATCGTTTAACTCCATTAGTTTTGACTGCAGCAAAGTATTTCTGCAATGATTATAATTAACATTATTAACACCATCTATGATATATATTTTCAGCAATATTATTAAAAAAATGATAAATTTAATAAACTAACAGAGTGATCTCATCTCTTCCTCTAGATTGAATACTGTATGAGGTTGAAGGTTGTCCAATCATTGGATGAGAAGGAGAATGAGAATGAGAAGATGATTGAGGAGAAGAGAAAGAAGGAGGAGATTGAACAGTGGGAGGAACGAATGCGAATGAATTTACTAAAGCATTCAATCGATCCGCTGTTTCCAATCTCTTCTCCAATCTGAATCAGATAAACTCAGAAACTTCCCATTGAAACCAAAGGCAAAAAAGGTTTGCTTACTCTAGTGAAGAATTGTGATTGTGACCATTGGATAGAGAATGAACACCATTGGTTGAAACTGTCGATGGAGAGATTTGCTCCCCTTTACTGAAAGATATTTAATTTTTGATGAACTAATACATTTCCTCCTAAATTATTGAAATGTAAAATAACTGACATTCGAAGTCGTGGAGGAGTGGCTTGTCGCATGGGACGAATAGGAGGAGGAGTAGGAGGAGAAATAAATGGATTCTCAGGTGGTTCCATTTTAGGAACTCGAAGTACAGGTTCTTTCGAGGAAGAGAAACCATTGGAAGGCAAAGAATTTCGAGATAGATCGAAATGGGAAGAAGAGGCAGCACTGCAATTATCCATTAGATGATAATTATTGTAAATCGTACTATTTTGGATCAGTCAATCGGCAAAAGGATACGCGAAGTTCAAACCTGGATTCAGTAGCGAAAACTCTCTTCTCTTCCTCTCTATTATCTCTCAGTTCAATCTTACACGTTTTAAGAGAAGGAGGAGGAGGGGGAATACGTGGAGTCACGGTGCGATAAATGATCACAGATTGTTCACTGAAAGGAGCAAATGGTCTCGACGAATTTGAATAGTCTGAATGCGATAAGAGATATGGAGCATAAGTTATCGAAATAAGTGAATAGAGTGCTGACCGTTCCATCCTTTCTTCTTCTCTTTCCATCTCATTATTTCCCCTTTCCACTGCAGGAGAAGACGATACAGGTTCATCCATCGACTGCAATAATCATATTATTAGATTTATTGTGCATTAGTAGGTTGTTATTTTCCTAGTAATACCGTACCTCAGTCACCTCTTCTTCTTCCTCAATTTCTTCCATAAATTCATCGTTTTCCTCTTCCTCTTCCTCTTCCTCTTCAATTCCATTACTCTCCATCGGTTCATCATTCGCCCTCTCTATTACAGTTTCATTCACTTCTGCGTGAACCTGAAAGCGACTCCAATTTTATCATAAATGACGAGTACTACTTTTCCGCGTAAATTGATTCCAATAACGTGCTTGAATAGATAATTTAGTCAAACGAGCCAATATAAACTGTTAATAATGAGCATACCATGGGTGAGTTGGGTGATTCGATTGAATCGTCAGTCGTCTCACTTGATTCGGCAGCCAATCCATTCGATCCTGCGGCCATTCTCTCATCGTATTCGTTCTGAATTACATATTTATTTTGTTTTATACACAGGCCTCTTATAAATACGATCCATGGTAAAATACGTTCGAAATTTTGTCGACCTATATATTAAGAGTAGGGACGTGCAAACCGGGAAATAAAAATTGAGAGCCGGGGAAAGGTCTGTGCCAGTAGTGGTAAACTTCGTAAAGCGGGGTTTCAAAAAGACGTTGCAATTCTGTTTTTCCCAGTTAATTTGAGTATTTGAAAAAGTACCTCTCTGTTTTTGACGCAGAAAGAAGCTCACATTGTTGCGAATATACCATAAAAATTTGAAGAAAATTCGTGGGGGCAAACACGTTCAATTTTGACCTCGGAATATGGTTGATTTTGTCTTTATTATATATCTAGCGAATTTTGAGATGTACCTTCCCATTTCTATTTTAAAATCGTTTCATGCACTTGAAATAATCTCTCAACAAAAAAATAGGCAAATCTATGGGGGCAAACCTTTTCAAAAACAGTTTCAAAAATTCGGTGAAATGAAGGTCCAGTTCTTTTTGTTGACGGACTACGACTTGTTTCGTCCATATTTCATACACCATATATGTTTATTAGTCACTGTGAAAGCATTTTAACGTATAGATCATTTCAATTTGCTGCGCATTGATGAATTGAGGTGCCGCTACCGTATGCCAAAAATAAATAAGGTATATGTACGCTCGCTACGGCCTGAAAAATGCGTCTATACTTGTCAATTATTGGGCAAGTAAAATTGCTGCATCTAATAGAACGAAAAATAAAAGGACGAAAAGAAGTTGAAAATATTCGCATCTGACAAGTTAAAATAAAGTGACACAGCTAACCGCACACTCGCTGGCACAACACCACGAGGGGCGGGGCTAAGAATGGGTGCCTGGATCTCGCTTAAATTAAAATATTTTGAAATTCTGGAAGTGCTATCGTGATTCTGCACGGCCAAGAGCCCCACAACATAAAAATAGGAATTTTAGATAGAGTTTGAATTTTTACGTGAACGTCCCTATATTAAGAGAGCTTACAATTGATTGTTCCATAGATTCGTAGTAGAGAATGATTCGTTTGAAGACACGACAGAGCTCCGCCCCGTATTGTCTTAAATTCATTAGTTTCATGTTCATATTTTTCAAGAGTACGTCGCAATTCAATCAAGGATTTTCATATAGAATAGAAGATGCCAACTAACTGTGTGTCCTTTTCCATATTCTTAAATCGCTGTAGACAGTCCTCACTCCAGTTGTACATTTCAGCATAACGATAGAAGGAGAAGAGATATGCCGGACCGTCTGGAAGAGATACACGTTGAGAGTAAAAAAATATGATTGTTTTTCAAGGTAAAACTTTAAGTCAATCAGGACTGTCTAATATGCCAATTTAATTACGTGATATATCACGCGTGATGAAATACCCACACATATCGAATTCTTCCGTTTTTTCCATCGACGGATTATCTGATGTCGATGCTTCAGAGGACATCATGTGCTGAAAATTTAAAAAATAAGCAAAAAGAAAACAAACTTCAATAGAGATAGGATCTAGACTACGCGAATAAAGAACTAAACAGATGAATGATACGTATAAATGTATGTTTGAGCGTTAATTAGAAAAGATGAAATTACTTTCACGACTGGCAATATAATACACAACTAAAATATCAGAATTGAACAAGAAGAGGATGAGGAGCGACATCGCAAACGCGTTTGAACGATGAAAGATGAATTTCGCAATGTTGTCAATAATATATTCGATTACCGTAACTCTATCAGCGAGACAATTTAAATATTACAGTACAAAAATTCTTTATTTTATATTTTTTACATTTTATGCTTCTGAGACTTCTCATGATTATTATTGTTTGCTTAAGGTTGATTCGGTCGAAAGTCAAAAGAGGACTGAAATATTTCGAATAATAAAATAATCGATTTATGTTTTTCAAATATTTTTCAACTGAAGGATTCAATCGTCCATAATGGTCAAACCAGAAAGGCAAGCATTCTTGACTTGAGAAAAGGCAAACAAGTTGTGCACTCTACGATCAAAAAGAATTGGAAGAGGTGTACGACTAGCGAGCGAATGGTATAAAGCGGAAAAGGGCACTGGTCGGGAGCCTCGAGCTCTTCACTCTCACTCTCTTTTAGCTAACAAAAAGAAGTAGACACGATACGAACAATTATCGATACGAAAAGAGTAATGCAAAATAATGATGATGGCCTTATCATCTTGAAAGAATTGCGATGCCAAATAAAAATAAATCAATTATGAAAATGATAGCAAATATTTGAGAAATGATAAGAGAAAAAAATGCACGTCTAGGCAATATCACTCAAAGTAAAAAAAAAAGGATATCAGAATGGTACCGTTCGGTGGCATCCCCCCCCCTACCTCCGTCTCCTTTAAAAGGACGAAAATTTGCTCCTCTTACACCTATATAGGGAAGGAAAGAGGGAAAGGGAAACAGACTCATTGATAGAAGAAAGAGCACGTGAAAAGAAGAAAGTAGAAAGTGAGAGAAGAAGAGAGATAGAGAAATAAAGAGGGAGAGGGAAGGGGAAAGGGAGGAGAGATTAGAGAAAGAAGTAGTATTGCCCAACGGGCGAATGCTCTACTTGTCAAGCGATCTACCCTGTTCCGTCCACCCTATTTCGATACTACACTGATGCTCTCTTTCCGATAAGAGGCTCTCCCTCCCTCTCCTCTCTCCCAAAAGGTCAAAGAAAGAGAGAGATGGATGAATGGGGAGAGGGGAGGAGGGGAGGCGAAGGCCCATGTGTGTCTTTCTCCCCTCTCTCTCTGCTCCGGATAGGAAGAAACTATCTGCCAGTCCAATAAGGGTCACTACCTATCGGACACATCTGCTTGCGATTGGCCTGAGGGTAGACAAGAGAAGTTGTATAGTTAATCGATGTGGGGTGGGGGTGGGGGAGGAAAGGGAAGAATAATCACCTCTTCCATCTGATCGTCCACAAAAAATCAATCGATAAACATGGATGGAGCGGATAATTGATGCTCTTTACTACTCGATTAGTGCATGAAATTGTCCATTCTTCAATAGAATGGTGCATTTCCATTCATAATCCCATTCCCCCCCCCTTTCTCATTCGCACATTAGCTATCATGGGTTTCTGTGTCAGTTAGTGTGGCTTACCTGATCGATCGGTCATCGATCGAAAGACTCCCTGACCATTCTTACACCGCAAAGATTAATTGTGAACGAGAGAAAAAGCCGAGATGAGAAGAGAAACTCGATAACTTATGATCTATTCGATGAAAAAGTGGGATTCTTCCTTCACAGTTTGCCATTGTACGAGGTATGTTTACCTACAACTGTACACTACGATGACTAGACAAAACACTGTGAAAACACTGAGAGAGAAAGGGGGCATCTATACGATCTTTGCCAATGAAATATAACGACCGACTTCCATTTATCAACAAAATTATTTATTGGCATGAACATATTGTTCAAATGTTCAAATGACTGCTCGGCTCTTCCTCTCTTCATCCTAATTGCCTGTCTCCTTCTCTCTCCATCCCTCATTAGCCATGACTCATACATTGACTGGTTCTGGCTTGCTGTTAGTCAATGAACTCCATCCCCTTCTGATCGATCCTGTAACAAAATCCATCCGAACGGTCAGGTTGGACAATTAATACCAGTGAGCGGAGTGATTACAGAGGCAACATCTTTCTCAGTGTAGATAGAGAGAATCGGCTCCAGAGTACGACCAATCAACCTGCAATTGGGTATTTTCACAACTCTTTAGCCGTCAAAGACCCATCAGAAAAAAGCCAAAATAGACTTTCAATCTCGTAGAATATGTCTAAATGAAATCTTCATCTGATAGAATAGTGTAACCTACCAGAAGATTGTGTCGGCTGCAATCATTTTCTCTAGAAAGATAAGCACTTCGATTTGTTCCAATCGAGAGCAAGGAGAAAGAGAATTATCACCTTCAAAGATCTATTGTTATCAGTATTACAGTGTATCTCACCCAACGCCGATAGTTCATAGAACCTCGGAGCAACAGCTAAGAATATTCCTGCAGTGGGAAGAGCTGTGAAGGAAATGAGAAAGAGAGATGCATGAAGAGTTAACTTTGCCTGAAAATTGAAGAATTATGGAAGAAAAAAGAGGAGGATGAAGAATAATTCTCTGAATTATTGGACAAACCATCTTATCTATTCTGTCTCTCAATCTCCACATAACAATAATGTACATTGCGAGCATTAGAAGATATCCACCGACTATTATAGAGAAAGTGAAGAAACACATTGGATACTAAAGCGAAAAAGTGTGATGAATGGTGAAGATGGAAGGGACCTGGCATGACTCAATAGTGCATTCGATAGGAGACGATTTAGGGAAGAGAAGAATCGAACAACCGATGCCAACTATTGCCTGAAGAGTAGTTCAAATTGATATGAAACCAAGAAAAGAATGATTCTTCAATTCTCAATTGCTCACTCCTTGGATTATTGCCAGTAGCACCAATAGGATTCCCACTCCGACACAATGTTTGAATGTGAGATAATTAGCATAGAAGAAGGGATGAACGACTGCTGTGTAGAGAAGAAGAGAATGGGCGAAATTCGTTCCTGAAATGAGAGGTGAAATTGAGAGGGATAGCATAAAATATTCGAAATACTTACCCATAATAAACATAAAGTCAGCCATTATCAATCCAAGGAATATACTCGTAGTGAAGAAATTCAGCCTGAAGAGAAAAAGAGAGTCACTCAAACGTCAAGGAGGATACACGTGTTTTGGATAAGTGTATAGTGAATTCGAGTACGACGAGAATGATTGATTGAAACTGACTGTCCATACATCCAAACGAACAAAGCCATATTGAGAAGGCCAATAGTAAGAACGGAAGTATAGGAACGAGAAGCAAGGAAGACGTTGTTCTTTTTGCATCTGAGAGACAGAAAAAATAATTGGAGCGAAGGTTTTTTTTAAATTAAAATCTTATCTGATCACCTGAATCCTTTCTTTCTCCAAGACAGAAATAGTAGAATTCCGTAGAAAACATTGAGTGATAATGTCAAACAAGAGATAACTGAACGGAAAAATCTACAGGCAAATCAAAGTCGATAAATAAACCTTTCGGAATGATAATCATAGCTGATTTTCCGAATTGTCGAGCTATTTGCAGTTCCTAAGAGTTTTTTTTAGTTTTTCAAAAAATCCGTTAAAGAAAAGCTCACATCGATGAGATGGCAGTCATCAATCGAATCCTCGTAGGAGCAATTTCCGTACTCCCAATCACGAATTGCATTGAAATTAGAACACGAAGACAGAGGCATTTTGATATTCACTGAGACGGCCCGATTGAAGAGTGCATGCAGACAAATATCAAACGAAATACAAACTAAGAGTACAAGATATTGGCTCGAAGCCAGAAGATGAGAAGAAAGGCTTAATTTTGTTCACACCTATCTCGGTATAATGGACACACGACTGATAAGGAATATCACAGATGGAAAAGCAGACTAGAATGTTGATTGGACTATTCATTACTCACTAAGAGATCTATTCATCACCATCCGGAAAGCATTTCTACCTAGGGAAAGACTCTTTCCATTGGAAGAATGAGCAAACATTTAATTTCCTCAATAGCCTCTCAACCTTCTCATTATTCTGAAAGGGCCTCCTTTCCAGTGGACACTCCCACTCAATATTCCCTCGTCTATTTCGAGTGAACGATAAGTTATTCGATGGCACTTTTATTCATTTGCATTGCACCGGTCGATTGTCATTGCCCCTTCTCTTTCCTTCATTGGGCTTTCATGGGAAGAGTGATACAGGCGGGAGTGGCAGTCTTGAAGGGAGCTGATGCATCCTGAGAAGGAGAGGGGATTGAGAGGGGGGTCTTCCCCTTACCTTGGCATCATTGGTCGTCTCCACGTATTGAATCACTAGTTTGTCCTCCTTCGGGGCTCCCGACTGGAGGGGAAGGATACTGTAGTCAGGGGGAGAGATACCGTACCAATCTCGTGATATCAATGGCCGAGCATCCTCCAGGCTCCACGAATCCGAATACGGGCTTGATACGGTAGAGATCGTTGTTGGAGGTCTTCACCTAAAGATCTAAGATCAATATCGATTGAAGAGTACTGTAGAACACCTTGAATGCGATCTTCTTCTCACTAGAATTGATTAGCTGATGTGTGGAGGCACCGCCACCAGCAGGCAACTGAATATTTGTTCGAACGCAAGTTTTATATCTTCCATTTCTTTTGAGGATACTGATTGCAAGACTGCCATATCAGCGAACATTTATACAGTATAACCTTCTCATTATTCTGAAAGGGCCTCCTTTCCAGTGGACACTCCCACTCAATATTCCCTCGTCTATTTCGAGTGAACGATAAGTTA
>LS487535.1:279994-317598 GCA_900490705.1 Pristionchus arcanus
TTCTCACCTCATCCTTCCATCCCTCACTTTCTTCACCCACATACTCCCACAACGAATAGTTCTCCACTATCTCATCCACTGCTGATCGAGCCTTCTGAATAGATCAAAGATCAAAAATCAAAGAGAATATTCGAACATTAAACGAACCTCTGATAGATCATCAAACTTGGACAGATCGAAGCCATTCACACTGCAAAAAAGCGACATTTATATTTTCTAAAGATAATATAACTGACGTTCCGACTCTTCCCGCTGTGTGATGGAGATCTCTGAAATTCATCGGAATCCCACGAATACTGCACTTCTGCAAATGAAAGGCTCTTTTATCGTTCTAATGATTCAATGCATTTGATGATAGTAACAAATCCTGAAGAAATAGCTCACATTGGGCATAGAAGGAATGGAGTAGTCATCGAACTTAGATCGAATCTTCTCGACTTCAAACCAAAAGGGAAGATTCTCCCATGGAAGAACTGATGAGAGGAAGAAGGGTTCACCAAGAATTAGAGATGGCTGAACGTAATGGTCAATAATAATCCCTAAACAATTCCAATCGATACCTTGGGAATCTCAGCTATATCAGCAACGACTTGAACATTCTTCAGTTGGTAATATTTGATGTATCTTAAACGTATTGATTGAATTACTGATGTTGTTTCCTTCTCACTTGTGCAATATCTTCCTCATCCATGGAGTTGTCTCTAGTATGGTCACTCTCTTCGCTTCTCTTCTTACTGATGGATGGAGGCCAAGCATAGATCCTTCTCCTATCACAACTACTTCCGATGGATGGAGGGACACTTCCTGAGTAAAGATTAGATTGTAATAATCGATATCTACCATACCTTCTCGATAGCTTCAGCCAGTTTTCTATCCTCCATCAATTCATTCATTCGATAGATCATCGTTCTTGATAGTCTCGCATGGAAATCACATACGCAATATGGACGATCGAGTGAGGCAAGAGAACTACTGGAATGAGCACTCGTTCATACTTGCGATGCCTCTATTCTGTTAGAACTCTCATTCATCTACTTCAATCTGTTAATTCAAATTTCTTTATGAAAAAGAGTGACATACTTTCCATCATCGACAGCAAACCATAAACTGAATTCATCATGCCCCGATAGAATGGGAATCGTCTGTCCCTTCTCCACTTTCACTCTCTTAGGAGGGTAATAGATTGCTTGCATCCAATGATCTCGCCACTGAAATCTTCCACTCTCAATCGATACCCATCCATTCTACCGTACCCTCGAATCGGCATCTTTCCAATCGGGAGCCATAGTGAGCGTATTTGCTCCGTCGCTTCTATCCATATCCAGATCCCACCAAGCAAGGAAAGAGTCCACTTGACCCTCTTGGGTAATCTGAGAAATCATAATAATTTAATGAATATAAAAAATTCGAACCTCCATTCTCGCAATTGCAGTCTCATCGAATATTATCGATTGAGCATCCTCAAAGTTGAATCTGAACAGAATACCGTAATCTCTACGAGGTGTGCATCACTCACTCGAATACTACGGTAGGTTCAGAAAGAGGAGTAAATTGAGAAGAGGGAAGAATGAGAGATGCTTGCACATCGTGAACTGAGCAGTTTCCTGCACGGGATTCATTAATCTGCTCAATCCATTCCATTTTTAACTAACCAGGGCAGTTACTTCCCAATGGGGAAATATCATCAATGACTGTTACTTTCGTCCTCGTCATTTCAACGTCTTCGGCAATAGGGACGATGCCTTGCCGCTAAAATTTCGAACGTTCTAATTGATTCTCCCCCAGTCATAATCCTTCAAAGCCTACTTCTGCTCAATAATTCCTTACCCTAACAGGCACACTCATCTCCACTATTCTCTCTTCTTCTTTCCTCTTTCCTTCAATCTGAGGAATATCATTGAACTTGCGAGTGAAATGAGGAGATTCGGCTGCTTGCACGTAGAATTTTGCCCGAGCAGGGATCACTCGACATCCCGGCTGGAAGAAGGAAGGATACTGTAGAGTGGAAAAAAAGATATCGATAACCTGGACAAGATTCTCGAGAGCTTCCTTGAATGTCCTAAGTGCTCCCTCTCCGATGAGTTCTGTGTCAAAAACCTTGGAAGACTGATTTATCCGAATCAATAATTGTAATCCACCGTACCTCAGCTACGATTACATTCGGTTTCTCGCCCAGATGAGAGAGATCAGTCGATCGATGGGCAATTACCTGAATAGCAAGGTTATTCTGGATGGGATACGGTAATGGAATACGGTAATAATATCGGAGTATCCACTCTGTTCGATGATCTTCTGTGCACATTTTGCCATTGGAGTGAACACCTGCAAAGATCAAAGATCAATCGAAGAAGCGAGGGAGATTAGATCTCACCTCTAATGCAGTAACCCTATCAGCTCCTGCTCTAGCCGCCATAAGAGACAGAAGTCCCGTACCGGTTCCTGAATATCGAAGCATTTGATTTCCTCTACCGTAATCTCACCGATATCAAGAACGTGAACATATTCTCCCTTCGCTTTCTTCTCTTTGATTACGGTAATCAATGCAGCTTCATATCGATCGTTTCTATCGTAATCCAGAATCATATCACCAAAACGGGAACGAGCAATCTCCTGAATGGAGTACGGTAAGTGAATAGAGTATCGATTTCCTCACTTGTACAATATCGTAATCGTCATCTTTGACCTCCCATTCCCTCGCTCCCGTTACATGATTCACTTTCTCTTTGAAGACTCTCTGTGGACTTTCCTCTGTTATTGGCATCTAAATGATGTCTTATAAGAAATCGTAGATTTTCAACATTAATCCACATATCTTTCGAGTTAATGTGAATGTAGCGGAAGGAACGCAACAAGGGAGATATTCACTAATGTATTCGAACATCATGCATCTGTAGGACAAAAGAGTATTCGTTTGAGATCAATTTTATTCACAGACTAGGAAATTGGAGCACTGTTTAAACATGATAATCTGTGTATGGATCTGACTGGCAAGGAAATAGTACAAAATTAATCATTTCTCGATATTAACTTGATCAATTCCAACTTGAACATCTTCTACATCAACTGGATCATGAATCTCTTCCACTATAATCTTCTCTTCTTCTTCATCCTTCGCAATTGAACTCTCTTCACTTCCCATTCCTTCTCCCATATCTTCTTCTCCTTTCTCATTACGCTCCGCAATCGATGCACATACCTGAAAATTTATGCATGAGAAACAAATCACTTCTCAATCAATTATTACCTTCTTGTGAATAGGCCAGTCAAACTTCTGACACTCTTGAGAGCAATACGGTAGCTGAAATTAATTATTGATTATTTATACGACCGTAATCGCCAACCTTGCAAGTGGGACAGCGTTTATTCGCTCCTGGACCACCACAGGTGGAGCAGAACTTATTGAGAACGAAGATTCGTTGACCGAATAAAGCCTACAATCGAAACAATCGCTTTTGAAGAAAGAGTTTTGATTCATTCATTCTCAATGATTCCTTCTCTCTCACCTGTACAATATACTCATATGCAGATGGTCTCTCCCCGAATTGAGTCTTTGCCATCGCCTGCAACTTTTATTTTGAAATGAAATTCTCTGTGCATTCATTAATTCAGTTCCTGGTAATTCCGCCCACCTTGACCATCGTTTCGAATAGAAGTGATTGTCTGTATGGGAAGGCGACGATCGCCCCTCGAAGATGACGATCCAGATTTTGACGAACCTGATGTATTCAACATTTTCATTGGGATAAAAAGGAAGCAGCACCTTATCCGCAGGATCCATCTTCAACATGTACTTGGCATAGGCAATACACATATCTGCCTTCGAAGCTACTGGGCCACATGCTGAATAGATTTCAATATAAAATTGTTTTTAGAATATTCTGTGTCAAGGTGCAAAATATGAATGCATATTTCTCTCCATTTTGACTTACATTTTGAACGCTCGTCCATGAACTTGAATGTCTCTCTAAGAGTGATCAACACGAGCCACAATTTCATCGACATCACCTAAAGAAAAGAGATTATCGCCATCACTTCTACGCAAAAACTTATTAGTAAATTAGACAAATCGGCACTAGGTCGGATGAGAACCGTCGGATGAGAACCGACTGGATGAGAACCGAAAAAATTTTTGAGCGTCGTAGGATTTTGCCAGGGTGTTCTAAACATCACAAACGGAGAAAAAAATTTTTTGGCGGTTCTCATCCAGTCGGTTCTCATCCGACGGTTATCATCCGACCTAGTACCGACAAATCTGACTCTTCTGTATCCTGTACCTCATTGGGTTCCTTGCATCTCAATTGTTTCTCGAATACTCGATCGACCACCCAAAGAATCTTCTTGCTTCTCTCCAGATGGATTGCATTCTCTCTCAGATGGAAGAGAATGGCAACGGGATGAATCTGACTCAGAGTACGGTAACCATGACGAGGTGATCATAAACTGACCTTGTGTGAACTGGTGAGACCATGGCAGAACTTCACAAACTCCACGGGGAAATGTTCATCTGAGTCAGCTCCTTTCGGATGGAGGAACTTCTCCACCTAAATCAAAATAGTTTTGACGACTAATTCGAGTCACTAAACACAGTATGACTAGAGTTGATCAAACAATTGAATACCTCATCGATGCTCACGTGATTGTTGATGATTGTGACACACTCATGCTGACCTAAACCACATATTTCAAGATCAAGATTAATTTAATCAATAAACTACCGTACCCACGAATGCAGCCATCTCCGAGGCAGACTTATTGATTGTGTTCGTCTTTTGTGCGTACGCTCCTCCATCCATCAACACTTTGCACAGCTCAGGCTTACCTGCAAATAAATATTTATCAGGTAAATTATTATCAATATTTTCAAGAAATTTTCCCGTTCCTGACCGTTACAATAATCAGGAAGTTCAGACATGAAAGGCTCTCGCACCGGGTTTTTCTCAAACCCATCCATGTTTTACCCCGTTCCTCTCCGTTTCATCCCTCTGTTCCTCCTTCCATTCTTCTGTGTCATCTTTCCCTCCCTATCACTGCTTATCATATCACTTTTCACTTTGTCACTCACCCGCAAGCGCAGCAAACATAAGCGGTGTGTATCCGTGCTTGTGCGCCTTTGTATTCACGTCAGCCCCAGCGGCGATGAGGAACTCAAATAGAGAACACGGTTAATCGACTCAAGATAGTTCACGGTGCACTCATTAAAACAAATACAATAACAAAATATGTAATATACACACCTTAGCAAAATCCTCCAATCCCTTAAAGGCAGCAGATGAGAGTGGGGTCATTCCTTCCTTATCCTCACAATCGACGGAAACTTCTCCCGATGAAATAAGTTTCTTCGCCTCATCGATCTTCCCTGGAATGGATTATCTATCCTACATCCGCTCATTCATTTCATACCTGTGGAAATATAGTCGAAGAGCTCGTCTTCTTTCGTGTTGAGTCCGGTCATGGTAAGATGACTTAGTGGCTTCTATCTTCTCACCCTCGAATCTTCTCTAATATCCGATGGGAGTCGTCCTGGCAACGGATGATGAGCACTCAGCCTCTTCATGCTACTCCAAGGGAGAAATGGACATCAGAGGGACGAGTTATGACACGCGATCGAGAGAGGAAATGAGTATGGATATAGCGAGGGGACGGAATTAGCAACCATTCACTAGTCAGGAGGGGAATACGATACTTGTTGACATTTAGAAGACTGCGCACGAGGGCCAGAAGATGAATGGGTTATGAGGCTCGAGAATAGAACAAAAAAATGAATAAATAAGTAACTAATAAAACTTTAGAGGCGTTGCAACCGAACAAAACTTATTGAAAACTCGAGGCGATTTTCTTGGACGAGAGCCGGAAAATATGGGAACCGGGAATTCCTGAGCGGCAATTTAAAATATATTTGGTTTTTGATCTCTAATTTTTGTGCACTTTGTATAAATAATTTCCTTGCATAGCATAATATTTAGTGATAACACCTGTTCACAATAATAACGCTATACATTCATTCGATGATTACTTTTAGTTGCTTTTTTTGGTATGTCTCCATTCTCTCAGTTATGACTCGGATCGGGTCGTTATGCGGGTGAATGCAGCGTGTGAGTCAGTGAGTGATTGTTTGAGAGAAGACGACGTCGTCTCAAATACTGTAATAACGAAGGAAGAGGAGGAGGAGGAGGAAGAGGAGGGGCATGAATGGATAGAAGAGGGACAAGCTCGTCTATGCCATTCAATCGACATATCGAGAGTGATCTATCTATCTCTCTTTCCTTCCCATCGACATGCATCTGTGTCCATCCACACGGTTGCTCATTCACTTTCTAGCAGGTAGGAACTCATTGATCCCCCGTTATTCTCATCTATCTCCAATTCCATCTCATTTAATTCTTCATCATTTCAGTCATCTGTCTCTCTTACCGATTCGTCTCTTCACTCGATGATGGTAAAAAAATTTTATTGATCCATCCCATAATTTCTTCATTCCTTCAGGTTTGGTGGATGACGTAGCTGCAGCAGATGCCGCTGCGAAAACGACGACAGGTAAAGATAAAAGATCAATTTGGATTAAATCTAAGAAATCACAGGTGCACCAACAGAATCCACAACTGGAGATGGCACGACTACAGAAGACATAAGCACGACAGAATCGATAGTTTCGACATCTACAATGGCATGGAGTAAGTCATTGTCCTTCTCTCTCTCTCTCTATCCATTCTAGTCAATCCTCTCTATCCCCCTCATCCCATTCCAATTGCAGATCTATCGTGTGTGCTTGAAAAGAATATCTGTGTGCTAGAGGGAACGGAGGATCTATGTGGTGAGGAAGAGGAAGGGAAGGGAAGGGAAGGTCCTTCCTTCTCCCACGCCTTCTTTTATCGAATCTGACTCATTTTTGTTCAAATGGGACGACGTTATGCAATCCATTGATGATACGACTGTAGATCGATCTAAGACCAAAGAGGGATGACACATTCCCATGATATCATCAACGATCGAAACTAGGACAGATTCATTCAGATATTGTGAAATACTACTGAAATTCGAAAGATTTTGAATGTTCATTCCGGGGAATGATTAATGTGACCTGGAGATCAAAGTATCTAATGACAGATCATTGCAGATCCATGTGAGGGAATTCTCTGCGACGCAGACAAATCTTGTCTGGCTGACAATTCGACGTGCACTACAGAGTGTCTCTGCACTGATGAGTTCAAGATTCCCAATAAGGATGGAGTATGCGTCAGTGAGTGAAGAATAGATACTCATTCATTTCCATTAGAACTCTTGTCATGTTCAAAAATGAGTATCAAACAATTCCCCTACGTTGATTTGATGCGCCTTTTCTCTTCAATGCCCTCCACTGATTCTTCATCTCAGATCCCTGTGAGCCGTCTCCCTGTCAGAATAAGCAGCCCTGTGTCCTCAATGTCACTTTCCCCTCCAAATTCATCTGTGACTGCAATCCTGACTACGATGGAGAATTCTGCCAGAATAGTGAGACCATCCCCTCGATTGATCTTTGATCTCTCCTTCTCTCAGTTCACAATTACTGTCTGGATGCTCAACCAGCGGATTGTCCCCTCGGGGCCTTTGAGTGTGTCTTCAAGGGAGTTGGCAAGTACGATTGTGGATGTGCTGGAGGGCATACTCTCGATGAGAGGACCAATACTTGCACCAAGGGTAAGCAACTGGTCGTCTTCCTCATCATTCCAATAATCCTTCAGTGACTCAACGTCTTGGTGCGACTCTGATCTTCAGCGACACTCTCTACAAAGAAGCCTACAATGTGGAGGGAAATGCGGACAGGAATATGGCATTGGCTGCTATTGGAGCTGCTGTATGTTGAATAGATCTCGTCACTGACGTTGATTCTCGTCTTCAGATGACTGATCTCTACGGTTCTCTTCTCATCTCAATTACATACGATAATTTCACTCAAGGATCTCTCGTTGCTCATTACAGTATGGACATGAGAATGCCTCCCAATGGAGATTCTCAGCAGAACGTCTACTCTCTCATGGTACCATTTTTGCCTCGAGAGATACCTAGATGCACGATTTTATTGAAGAGATTTAGGGAAACCCCTTAAAATTCAGAAATACACGACAAACTGCGAGACGGACAATGCTGCTGGGAAGACTTGTTTCGGTGCTCTGGGCAAACCCCATCTCCCTCAGAATGGAACTGTCAACGAGGTAGGTCATAGGAATGAGACTTCTATCTATCTACAGTATCATCTCAGGATCTCCGTTGCGCAGATGTTTTCTGTCCAGAAGGAACTCAATGTGTCCCAATCGACAACTCAGGTAGGTCGAGGGAGTCGGTTCATTATCGATTGGAATTTTCCAGAGACATCTGTCCGATGCACATGCAAGACCGGATACAAATTGATCAAGACCGTGAAGGAGGATACGGGAAGACTGAATGATGTCTGTGAAGGCATGTGAAGAATAGAAGAAGACAAAGATCAAAGATCATATTCAGATATCGATCAATGCACAGTGGACCCTCCATGCAAGGATGGTCAACTCTGCATTAACAATCCCGGATCATTTGAATGCGTTGGATCCCCTTGTGATAAGAATCCCTGTCAAGGTATACGATCGATATCGTACCGTATTCCATCTACCGTATCCTTCCCCTGATCAGGAAACGCCGTCTGCAAGGCCATCGATCACTATGCCTATGACTGTCAATGCGATTGGATCTACATCGCAAGTGATTGTGGAACTCGTGAGTGATCTACCGTATCGATCAATCGATAATTCTACCGTAATCCAGCTTGGCCTCTCATCTTGGTCATCGTCTCTTCTGTTCTTCTTGCTCTTCTCATCATTGCAATCATTGGAAATTGTATTCTGTTCACTCGATCAAAGAAGGGATCGTCAGTTATTGCATCAACTTCTTTCTAATCGGTTCGATTCTTTCTCCATTCATCTTCTCTCTTTACAGATACTCCATTTTCACAACAAAAGAGTGAGTTAAATGCATGAGAGTGTGTATATGTCAAACTATGAGTTCCCTTTGTTGTCCTATGTTAGACTGTAGAGATCAAAGATCAAATATTTATCTTCCAGATCAACATCTCCATACGATCGATACGGAAGTACATCTGATAGGAGCTGATGAACATGACCCATAGTCCCCTTTTTCTTCCCCCATTACGGTTATACTTTGTACATTCCGGTTGATTGAGCACTCTTTATTCATTTTTTGGTATGTATCCACTTACTTTGTTATACAATTTGGCAGTTTATGAACAAATTATCGATTATTAGCAACGACGAGCATACTGTATTGCGAGATGAAGAGAAATTGGCGGGCCATCCCGATCAAGAGATGGCCCGCCACGAGCGACTTCGGTAGAATGGTGTGAATGGGAGATGGGTCTTGGGTGGAATAAGGGGTATTACGGTAATCGATTGATTGTCTTCATCTCGCTCGTCTTCCTAGCATCCACCAGGACGATGTCCACCAGCACGAGAGATCTTCTTATCCTTATTCTTCTTTGGAGGAATTGTACTCGTTGATGCCTCCTAAATACAAAATCAATACTAAGGGATATGGTACCGTATCTCATGATACCGTAATCATGGAATCTAACAAACCTGTCTACCGTAGAAGTACTTATAATTCTCTCCTCTAATGTATTCCATCACTGCATTGCTTCCTCCCGCATCGAATTGCTCCTTAATACGGTACTTAAGAATTTTGTATATTCATTTAGCAATCAAAAACCAATTGAGGAATATTCTCTCACCTACAATCAAAATCACCTAGAAAAATATCTCACCTGAATGGAAGTAACCCATGGGTTGTGTTCCAATCTGAGTACAGTCTTGCTACTCGTTAGATCGAGAAGTCCGATCTCAGGAGGAATCGTTGTAAGACGATTACCTGCAAAATATATCAATTACCATCGATATCTACAGTATCTCACAGTTCCTTTTATTGCATAGACAGACGACATTAATTCGTTAATCAATGAACTTGACTAACCCTGGATGTGTAGTTCCTTCAATCTATTCAATTGTCCCAATTCCCTCGGAAGAGTTAGAAGATCGTTGTCTCTCAATGCGAGAATCTGTAGATTGTGCATGTTGGAGACGTCTCCAGGAAGCATTTCGAAGTCATTGTCACCCAGATAGAGAGCACGAAGGGTAGCTGGAAAGGACACGGTAAGTGAGAGGAACGAAATACTATCGACTATGATACAGTGGAGTACGGTAATATAGAAATAAAACTCACAAATGAAGAAGAAGTTGCCGGGAAGAGATCTCTCTGAGAGATTATTGTAGGTGAGATCGAGAATCTCAAGAGCAGGGAAGTTACCGAATCCACGAGGAAGAATGGATAGACGATTCATTCTGGAAAGAGATCAAAGATCAATCTGGGCATAAATTGAAAGTCTAGGTCCGAAAGTTATATCAGATCCGAAAAGCAAGTGACGATTACGAAAGATCAAAGATCATTCTCACCCGACATTGAGAATCTTGAGCTTGGGAAGACTGGAGATTGAGGGAGGAAGGTCTTCGATGTGGTTGTTCCACAGAGTCAGAATCTAAGAAAACGGAATAGTCCACCTAATCGAGCTACAGTACCTAGTCTCGCAAGTGAATTATAATACTTTCAAAAGAGAAGAAACGCTATTATGACAACTGAAATGATACCTGTAGATTGACGAGCTCTGCGATATTGGCAGGAATGGAAGTGAGCTTGTTGTGAGAAAGAGTCAGACGAGTCAGATTGTGATTCTCGACTGAAATTAGTACAGTATTTATCAAGATTGCAGAATTTTGCGAGCTTGAACTTACTCATCCCCTTTGTGCACTTTGATCTACCTCGAATAAATCATGATCTTCAAATGATCTACCTTGATCTACTCTCAATCCCTACTTCTTTCAACCCAAATAACAATGAACTCACATATATGGGGCAATTGTGTGAGATTGGCGAGATTTCTATCGACGTGATCGATCTCAGTGACAACTTCATCCTTCTTCTTCTCACTTTTCCCCAGCGGCATTCTAAAAGAGAAACGGAACTAGAGTGAAATACTGACAAATCACGAGGGAATTCAACTCACAACCGAAACAATAGACTGGAAAAGGAAAGGAAGTTAATCAAGAATGAATAGAGATGCCCCCGAGGGTGCAACTGCTTCTGAGTGGGAGTTCAGTGTACAACGGGTGAGAGACAACTGAATCGGGGAGAGACAGAGAAGACAGAGGAAAACACGCGTTGCTCTGAGTCACGCGTCGCGTGTCTGCAGATGCTGTGTCAGACTCATAATTGGAAATACTTGGAAAGGGTCCTTAAAAAGGCATTGGCAGAGAGAAGGGACATAACACGGAGTGAGTTGAAGGTGACATGCAAAATAGTGGTGAGAGGGGGAGTTGAAAGGAAGAAGAGGAAGGAGTGGCTCTTTCTCTCTTCTGAGATACTCATCGTCTTAGTCAGATATCAAATGCATTTCTATCATTCAGAAGAAGGAATGATTCAACCCTTCTTCTTCTCCTCCTTCATTTTCCTTCGCTTCTCTCCTCTCCAAATGAGTGTCACTTACATCGAATTCTCAATGAGGAAAGAAGAGAGAAGATTCTTTTCCCTCTACTCTCCCCTCTCTTTCCTCCATCTATCTAATCTCTCACGAGTTGTTACTCTCAACCACATTACCAGTGAATGGTAGTAATTTCTTGACCTACCATCCATTTCTTCATTCTTCTTCTCTTTTCTTCTCGATCCTATCACTAGTCTCGTCTCTTCTATTGATCGATCACTATTTGTATACCGTGCTTCCTTCTCTTCTCTCTTCTCAGCTCATCCATTCATTTCACTCAAACACTGTTCATCTCTTCTTCTTCCTTTCCAATCCTTCATACCATCCTCAAATTAAGTTCTTCCTCGAAAAAGATCCTCTCTTCCCTCCTCACTCTCACTTCGAACCTTTTCTTCATCTATCTATCTAAGTTTGGAAATAGAGAGGAAGAGTATGCTCTAATCTCTCTTCTCTAGATTGAACCTTCTCAACTTCAATCTCTTTCTATGCATTACCCTTCTTCTAATAGCAGAGAGAAAGAGAGGAGGAAGGGGGGGGGGGAATTCTCTGTCTATCTATCTCTTCACTCTGAATCCGTGGCAGACCATTTTCATTGCCCCTCTAGGGCACACTCTCCCTCACTCTCCCTCCTCTCTTCTTCCCTCTTCATTCCCCTTTCCCCCCATCAATCTCCCCTCTTGTCACCATGTTCCATTCCGTCCTTTCCAATTAATCGTTCCCCTTTTCTCTCCTCCGATTCCACTCTTTCCTCTTTCCATTTCAGATGATTCTCTTCACCCTTCTCTTCTCCATCATTCCTCTTCTTCAATCATCCATAGTAAGTCTCATTTATTCATCAATATAATCACAGTCTAAGTGTATCGGGGCATATCACGCACCATCTTGAGAGTATCATCAACCTTCTCCAAGAATCGATCCTATAACGGAAGAGGGGTTACGGTAGACGATAGATACGATATACCTTGGGACGAGAGGTAAGTTGCACGAAATTGGATCCTACGATGCGTGAATCCTGATTTCTGACGTAGGGATGAGACTGGTAGAGATATGGGGAAAGGGGAGAGCTGAAATGGAATAATCAGTTGTCGATTAGTGAGATGGGGAAGATACGGTACCTATCAAAGTCTTTGTAATCCACAAGCATCTGTCTATTGTTCTTCCTCCAATCTTCCTCTGATTTCTCTCTATACGATGAATATGCACTCTAAACGATGTCATCATTCATTCATTTATCATTCGATCTTTGGTGTGCTAGTTTCATCTCTAGAGTCTCGGTCTGTTTTGAAGTATCCTAACTCAACTATGGGTCTACATCTCTTCTTCTATTCTGTCGACCACTAAGTCTCAATTGAATCTACTCCAGTCCCCTTCCAATCCCATCCATCCCTTCTTCTATACCATTAGATTGCCGTTACTCCTTCAATTCGTTTCCCTTCTCTTTTTCTCTTGAGAGTGGTAGCTAGAAACCTCATTTGTTTTCCCTCCATTCTCACTACAATTATTCTTCCTTTCCTTGATCCATAGTAAGAAATCGTTTAGAGGGGAAGAAAGAGAGTCACGAGGAAGTCTTACGAAACGGAACCTCTTATCAATTTATGTGCAGATCTCAGCAGATTCCCGCCAATAAAATGATAATAGAGATGACTAAGACCATGACAAATCATAACGGGAGATTAGTCAAAACATCCGGAAAATCTTGCTAATTTTCTAAGAACTCTTCAAGGTTCAGAAAATTGAAGAAAAAACATTTCCATATTTCATGCTATAAAACGTAGCTTTCTTACTGAAGTGTTGAAAATACAGTGAAGAATGTATCCAGTTTTCCTTTGAAGAATCTACCACATAAAACCAACTTCCCCCATTCTGAATTATTCTCATGACTGGATACGAACCCCCCCCCCCTCCTTGTTTCAAGTATCATAGTGAACATACTCCATAAGCAGGTGGTGGAGCATCTCTGCAGTTGTTGTTTCTCACTGCTAGATATTCACTCGATTGCTTCGGTTCGTATACTGGGTACTGTCGATAGTGATTAGCCTGATACTGATTGATTAAAGAGGGACTACAGTATCCTCATCTCTCACCTCGGGACCCTTCAGTCCAAGTTCGTTGTAGAGTGATTCGAGAGGCGTCTTGAGCAGAGTATCATCGTCCCCTGACGATTACGGTGCATATTGATTGAAGAGGTGGTTAGTAGGATAGGACTTACAAGTCTCAGATAGGGCGTGCTTTCCGTATGTCCTCTCAACCTCGAGCATTCTAGTGGCAGAGATTCCATTATCGAGTGCCTTCTGATGGGGATCCTGAAAGCCCTTACAGGCAAATAATTGAATAGTGTTCATCAATCCCTACGATTCAATTTGTATTTTTAGTTGCATAAAGAAGAATCTCTTTCTTCAGCAATACTGCTTTCGAAGCAAAGGCTTGTACGACTAGCCTAAGACCACATCGTTCAACAAAAAATCGTACCTTCTTGAGTCTGTTGGATGGATGGAAGATATTCCTCACGTAGCTTTCATAACTTTTTCCAATCGGACCAACGGGCATATAGGCTGATTCCTCATTGTACTTTGATCTCTCGTAGGCTGAAGCCTTCCTGTCCCTCCATCCGAGATACTCGGACATCTCAAAGATTAATGATCAACGTAGTTGTTAAAGGTGGACGTGAATCAATAATCACAATCTAAAACCAGTTGATGCAAAACAAAAATAAATTGTCTTCGATCCTATCTGAAGAATGTGCAGAAAATGAGTCTAGATATCTAAGTATCAGGATCGATGCAGAGGAGAAAAGAAGTTAACAATGGGAGTAGGTATCCAACACAAAGTGGCTGTGGCAGACTGAATCACTCGATCAGTTGTTGTCTCCACGTTGAATCAATGTGAAAAAAAGCGGAAACAAGAGGATGAAGTAGAGACAATTGTTGAATGGGGTGAAGAGAGGGTTCATGGGGAAGGGAAGGGGAAGAAGGAGAAGGGGTGAAGGGGGTGAAGCTGTAACAGAAGTCATCCCTCTTTCTTCCCCGTGCACTCTCTTACACATGAGAGATAGCTAAGAAAAAGCAGAGATTTATATCGATTGAATTTCAGTTGAGCGTCTCTGATACTTCATGGGAACTGATCGGAAGTCGAACTTACGAATATAATACTCATCCTGTTCTACAATGCAGACATTGGGACAAAGTAGCACTCAGGTACCGTAATCCACTGATATTCTTCACCTACCGTATCCTTCTTCAGATGGCATCTCTACACATGTGAGAGACACAATGCATCACAATGTGATGGTGGGTCCAATGTAGACTATGCAATGCCTCCGGAGAATATGAAAGGAGGAGAATGGCATAATGCATTCACATATGTGCAGTTCGATACGAAGGATGCGGTAAGACGTTAGAGTACGGTATTCAAGTTATTGATCCCCTTCAGGAGAAAGATCTTCGTCTCGCTTTATCTTCTGTCGAGGATGGAATCAATGTTCCTTCTATCGTTCCTCTCAAGATTGATGTTGATTGGAAATGGACTTTGGATGAAGGAGATTGTAATCACTTCAGTATACGGTAAGGAAGAGATTATTGATTATTCAGTTCATAATCTCTTTCACTCTTCAGAATGAGTGCAATGTCGTCATTGGAACACATTCAGAAGGAGGAAGTCGCCTCATTCTGCAGACAATTCGACAAAGATCATTTTGTGTCTTGTGATCACTTGTGATTACTGTATCTATCTACCGTATCCCCCTTCTACCGTAGCTGATTCTGCTGTTTCACTTCATTTCACCCGATGCCATAGTTCAAATCATATCACGCATAACCCCTTTCTTCACGGGTAGGGAATTCTCCGTTCCCCCTTTCACTCTGCTTACAAATTCATTCAATGCGAAGTAAACACTAAATTGATCTATTCGTCTAGTCTTTAACATGCTCAGTGGAGAAAAGGTTTCGTTGAAAGGGTTCTGGAAGAGTCCGGGATATTTATGAAGGAGGTGAGAGAGGTGGCAGACTCCATAGCAACCAACCGGACACTGCCCACATGGGTCACTCACTCAGTTCCTTCTTCCATTTGGAATGGACGAGGTAAGTTTTTATCGTTTCTCCTTTGCATCATCTATATCTAAATTGTACTTAGGAATCAGCAGCAATTCGAATTCAATCGGAATGGAGAAAATGGAGAAGAGAAAGAGCGAAGACAACGGAACACATGAGGAGAATGTACGTGTTACACTATTTATTGCGAATTAAAGTTCGATGAAATCCCTCATTGACCCGTTTTTTTTTTTCAATTTCAGTCTTTCATCTGACTTCACTGGTAAAATTTCTCTCGGAAACAGTCAACTCATTGCTCAACTGAATAAACTCAAAGCTGAGAGAGTGAGTTCCCTTCGTTGCTTGGGCTCTCTGTGTGAAGAATCCGTCTCTTCATTCCCCGAATCTCTCACTGGACAGATATATGAGAAAGGTTTTAGAATGAAAAGGCAAATTCTTCATCCAACTCTATTCTTGACCTATCCCTTTTATCTGCTGTCTTCAGGAAAGACAAGAAGAGTTATACGATGAGATAGTTCGAACACCAGCTCGATACGTCAATGCCCTTCTTAGAGTGGAAAGACAGAGAGAAAAGAGTGGAGAAGATAGATTAAAGGAGAAGGAAAGATTGATGAAAGATGATGAAAGGAACAGAAGGAATCAAGCTGCTAGAGTAATCACTAGAAATGTACTGTAGAAGGTTATCTCATGAATCGATTAATTCTCTTCAGCTACGTAAGTATTGTACTCGTCGATCGATAGAGAAATACGGTAAGAGGAAAGTTGGATTGAAGAGAAGATTGGAATTGATTGGAATACTGGATGAAAGATTGGCAAAGAGTGTCGATATGAGGAGGAAATCACTGAAAGAAATTGAGAGACGAGTAAGAAAGATACTGTAGATTGAGAATATCGATTGATTTCAGCGAGCGGAGAGACACGACGTGGTAGAGAGACTAGTGAAGATGGGAGCGATCAGAGATCAAAAGATTCGAATTTATAAAAGAGAAATGGCAATGGTTGCAGGTATTCAAATTCATCAATTCATAATCACTTTATCAATTCATAATTTCCTTTTTTTTTAATTTAGATTTACCTCCCCCAGGAAAATCAAATGAAGAAGTACTCAACATGTTAAGAACGATGAGGAATTCGTTGAGAGAATCAATCGCAGAGATAAACCATCGAAAAGAAATGAAAAAGATTGAGAACATGGTACTTGGTCTTTGAATGCGAACAATACAAAGTCAATACAATATTTGATAAACTTGCTTATATCTCCCTTTCACAAACAACAATTAATCAACAATCACGTGCATTATCACTGGTCATTCCCTCCGAGAGGCACTCGAATTCGACTGATATCGATTAGTCCTTTACCATATTTCTCGTAGAGATCACCACCGGGCTGCAAATATTCAGCCGATGGAGAAAATTAGGGAATAGGGAATATTTTCGAGATAAAAAACGGCCAATGGACATTATCTTACACTACATTATTCATCCACATCCATCCGTCCTATCTTGACCCTTCTGCCCACTCACTTGAAATGCAGGTGCAGCTTCTCTCATTGTAAGTGCTATCCTTCTTCCCTTTATATGATGCGGAAGAACTCCATGTTTCCATGAATATCGACTAGTATCAGCCATGCACAGAAGAGACAGATGGGGCATCCACACGAACAGCAACTGTGATCACATTTTATATATAACATCCGTCGTTCTTTTTTCAAGGTGTACGGTATTTTTTGCTATTATTTCGAAAGACCACGATGCTTTGAGAGACTATGCGAGTCAGACCGTCAATTGTATCCCTTGGCAAAGATCACTCGCGCACATATTTTTTTAAATATCTACATATTTTTTTTATTAATATTAATTTTAATTATTCATTCGCGACCCCAAGTCCATCATGTATTAAATAAAATCAAATAAATCAAATACCAACCTTTTTCTCCTTCTCATTTGACATTGTCATGACGGATCCGTTGATTAGATTGATACTACAATGAATTAAGTGAACGAAGTCATGTCAATAAGTTTTACCTTATTAGTCGATTTCCCCATATCCACATATCGTCTTGATGCATTTCAATCGCACTCTTTCTCGATTCTTCGTATTCTAGATTACACATCTCGAATGGAATATACTCTCCCAGTTTTTTCTCATCATAATTTCTCATCTTATCAAGCAACATATCAGCATAATCGGGCATTCCTGAAAGAGTTAATCACTAGGAACAATCATCCGATAACTTACCTAGGAACTTGGTGGTTTTCACTTTCTTGTGCTTGAAATTGACCTGGGGTCCATAGTCCTACAATGTGATTGTATCTAGATGAGCGTAAACCATGGTTGGGCCAATGACAGAAGCGTAACGTACCTGTTTCCTCCTACCAGACTGCGATAGTGCCCATTCGACTCTGTCTATTCTCTCCATCAAATAATCTTCCTCTTCCTTGCTGATGAAATCATTGATGAGCATGAGGCCGTCGATTTCCATGAAATCTTCATCACCAACGATGCCTGCAGAAATAATTTACGCCCTTTTTTGATAGCTAGACAAATTTAGTGAGGAACTATTAAATGACTCACTCGTTGAAGCATTCTGAATTTCTTGGACGGATGAGTCTGGATTGAGCTGAGGAGAGGCGATAGCCACATTCCTCCTCCCATCCCAGATAAAGCAAGAGAATCCCTCGTGCTCTTTCTCCTCGAATTTGAGCTTCTGCACTCTTTCAGTGTGTTCGCACGCAGCACAGAATCGAATTCCCTTGCACCCACACGTTGAGATTGCCATTCTGCAGAACATAGGTGATCACACAAAAAAATCCAATGGAAAAACAGATAGAATGAACTAAATCGGGCGAAAACAGAAAAAAAACGAGGTCCTGTGGCGAAATTGGTATGCGGTAACGAGCCTGACCTATCGACCGACCTTCGTTATTTCCAAGGAGGTGGACTGGGTCGTTATGTCCGGAAGGTTTTATTCGTTTTTTCGACGCTTGAATTTTCACAGCTGAATTCTCCAGTTTCTAGGCATTGTACAATTGATTTTATGTTGCTATGTTGATAACCAGCCATCATTTATCTATATATAATATAAATTATCTTCAAATTTTCAGTTTTAGCAATTTTCTTGTTGGCGTGATCAATTTTCATTTTGCTTCAAATTTATGTCGATCTATTAATATTGTTTCAGCCGTCGGTATGTTCGCTCAAGGTCAGATGAAACTGCCTAAGGCACCTGACCGTCCCCTCGTTCCATACATGAGATACAGCAGGAAAATGTGGGCGAAGGTAATTTTCTTATTTCTATTTTTCTTTCCAGTAGTGGGATCTATTTTGCTACGAAGAATGACAAATCATAATAATATAATTTATTTTTCTCAGGTGAGAGCGGAGAATCCCGATGCTCAACTATGGGATATCAGCAAGATCATAGGATCCATGTGGAAGGACGTATCTGAGATGGAGAAGCATACGTACAATCAGGAATATGAAATCGAGAAGGTTCATTTATTTTTATTAATTGTTTGGTTAATATAGTTTAGCTTTTTGACATTGAAACATGTCTTAAAAGTAAGTTAGTAGCTGAATATTTTCCTCACTCGATACCTTTCTCACTCCACTCCAAATCCTTGTGAGACACATCCGTTTCTATAGTGATATTTTTTGCAGATGGAATACGAAAAAGCGATGAAGAATTTCCATAACTCAAATTCGTATCAACAGTATCAACAGCAACAGAAGGGAGGAAAGGCACCCCAGAAGATGTCCAGAGGAAGAATGGATGTTGGTCAGTTACTCTTTTATTTATTGCATTAATTATTGATGTAGAAATGAATTTAAAAAATTCTGCAATTCATAAATTTTTGGTTGATAAAAATAAAAATTACAGGTGGTGTTGTGATTCAGCCGATTGAAGACGATGCAGATAACAATGAACTATCTGCAAGAAGAGTATCCGCCATCAGGTATCCACACTATTTCTATTGTCTTAACTATCATCGTTGTGATCTATTCTTAATAATAATTTATCTACGCCCGAGTCGCGACGGCATTAATGGCAACATATGAGGTGGAAAACTGGAGGAGGGGGGGGGCTCTCCATTATTAAGGGAGTTTGGAAAGGTCGGCGATAATGGGGCGTATTAAATCTATGAGTGAAAATTTTTTTTTTAAATCTATAAATATGAGTGAGTAGTAACTATATCTCATTACAGATTCGATCGTAATCATCGTCTGGTCACTGAATTGCTGAGTACGAACATAGTGAACGATACACGAACAATCGTCGCCCAATCGAGAATTGAGCTACTCAAGAAACAAGCTGACAGTCTCATTATGCATCAGGTAAGATATCAGAAACATAAGATCACCTTTTTGAAGTGCAGTTAAATCACCTCTTCTTTATTGCAGAAGAAACTGGAGAAGGAACTAACGGATATGGGAGAGAAATTCAATGAAAAGAAGAGAGGACTCGAGACTTCGAGTGAAGAATTCGCTGATAATCTCAAGAAAGTTTGTGACGAGAAAGTTATCGTTGAACCAACGAAATACGAAGAGATGGTTGAAGAATGGAGGGTTAGTATTTATACATAACATTTATACATATATTTATATTTTTAACGCCTTTGTTCTTTCTTCTCAAAACAAAATGATTGTTATTCCAGGGTAAACTGGCTGATGCATATGAGGACTACAAGACGAAAGTGGAGGATATGGAAAAGAAATTGGGTTAGTTGAATTTGAATTGTTCATTGAATATGAGTTATTGATTATAGCATCCGAAAGGGAGAAAATGGCTGAAAAGACTCCCGTATTGTACAATCTAACGATTGGAGAAGATGAAGAAAAGGAAAAGAAAAAGAAGATTGTTGACGAGAAGAAGAAAGAAGTAGCAAAGGTTGAAGAGAAGAAGGTATGTGGTATAAATCTCTAATTGGAAAATTTTCTAGGGGTGAACTGAATTAGATAATTTCAGGAGAATGGATCGAAAGAAGAGAAAATGGAAGTAGATGAGAAGATTAATGAAGAAGGAATCGTAGCTAAGAAAGCAGAAGAATCAACAGCTTGATCTGATTTTTATTTATAACCGATCTCATAATTGCAATTCACTTGATTAATTAATTGTTTTGGTATCTCAGTTCGAGTTTCAGCATACTACACTCAGTCTATATTGTAAATATCAATTGATTGTGAATAAATTGTGATCCTCTTACAAAGTCTTGATCGAATTTGCTGTGGTTGATTCTAACCGACGAATATCTCAAGTTAAATATTAAGATGAAAAAAATACAAATTATCTTAGAATGCACGGAAAGAGTATCGCAGAGCACGTTAAATGTGTTGAGGCATTCATTAAAGATTTCGGAAGTGAGCGTATCGCTCTTGTTACGGTATAACAGACTATAGATTAATGGATACAGTAGTATTAACAGAGTGGCGGGACTCAAGTTCCCCTCGAGAAGAATACTGTACGATTCATTGATAACTTTTCAATGGGAACCAGAGGAGCGACTAGTACAGAGTAAGACGACCAATCGATGTCCATAATAATATAATACCGTACTCTAAGATATCTTCTGGCTGCTGGATATACCGTAATCTTCATGCATCGTGAATCGTCTCTTCTTCCATTCTCTCGTCATTTTCCCTCTCTCTTCACAATGCTCCAAGTTGAAGATGGAAAAGCAGTTTCATCTGATGCCAAACTAGTCGATAATATCCAGAAATCGGTACGATATTATCTTCCTACAGTAATCCATTTGATCCTTCTAGATCCATTACCGTAATCGAATCCTCTTCGTTCCCTTCGTGACACTTGATCAATATCTGCATCTTCTCGAGGGAATTTGTACTGTTCTCGAACCATTGCATGAGAGGGTTACTGTATCCCTCCATCGATTGATTGTTACCATTACTCTTCAGGTTCTAGTATATCTCGCAGCTGCAGTCTCTGATTTCTACATCAAGCACGATGAACTTGTGAGTATTCATTCCACGTCCATTTGTAGATGGAATATAGTAATAATAAACCGATTATTCATTTCTTCAGCCAACTCACAAAATGAAGACAGAGGAAGTATCTCTTCCCCTCTCAGTCGTTCCTAAGAATCTACAAAGACTCGTTGAGGATATCGTTCCTCGATCATTCGTCGTCTCATTCAAGGTATACGGTAGAATACGCGTGTACGGTATATCCATCACATTTCTAGTTGGAAACGGACGAATCAATTCTGGTTGAGAAGGCAAGGAAGGCTCTAGATAGCTATGGTCATCAATTGGTTGTGGCCAATATGCTACACACGAGAAAGGAACACGTTGTGTTGGTTGATAATGAGAAGTAAGAGGGTTATGGTATAATACGAAATCAATCGATTGATCACAGGGAAATGCATATCAGACTGGCAGATAAGAATAAGGAGATTGAGGAAGATATAATAAAGAATATCAAGGAGAGGCATTCAGATCACATCGCTAATGCTGGAAAAGCTCAGTAATCATTGTAGATAACTCCATTTCCATGTAGAGATTCATAATTTATACAGGTTTACAATTTAAAGCACAATTCACTTACTTATATATTACATTTTCTGTATTCCAGTATGAACAGATTCAAGAATGAAGCCATTTTAGCACTATCGAAAGCATTTTGAAACTCTTATTATCTTCGGCTGTTGATTATCACAATAATTGATATTGGAAAGTGAGCGATGAGAGGCAGTGGAAAGGGGAATGGAGAGAGAATTCAATGGGCCACTTGAGCATTCGCATTCTGAAAAGCATCAATAACAATATATTAGAGAGTACGGTTGGTAACACTCTCCACCCGTTAAATGATGAATTATTGAAATATCAGCGCAAGCGGAATTAGAGGAACTCGAATGGTTACGATTAGAATTTAACTCGGTATTAGGTATATCATTACATCTCAAATCTTACCCGACAGTATTCTATCGTTTCCTGAAAGATAAATTGAGGGGCGTTTATAATTGATTGTGTGCGTAAGCGAAGCAAGTGATGAGTTCAGTGAGAGGAATTTGGACGTACCTTGAGATCCCAAACAGCAATTAGTCCATCCACAGCACATGTCGTCACTTTGACTACATTCGTTGGAGTTCCCGAATGAGCAAGAATTTGCCTGCAACGGGATTCAATTGTTGCACATTTCCACTACTTTTGTTCAATTAAGATGCATTGTTGATGAATAGCTTACATAATAGTGTTCTGATGAAGGGATTTCAATTGAGTATCCACTTTGGCAGAGGTTGCTCTCTTATCAATGGATTGGAACATCTCACGAGCAGATGAAGTAGTCGACTGTTGGGCTGATTGAACGTCCAATTTGCACACCTGCGAAAGAGAGAGAGAGAGGGAGGGAAAAGAGATGGATCACTATGATTGACTTACTTGTTTGAAATCTCCATTAGAAACAGCATACAAAACTGGAGAGCAATCATGACCCTACAAAATATTAATTGAATATTCCACTTATAGATTATTTTTATGAAAATAGATAAATACTGACAGCAGCTAGGAGACTGTTCTCGCTAACCCATCGAAGACAAGTGAATGGAAGCATTGGAGTACAATGAACCTGAGGGATATACTCGTAGTAAATAGTACTTGAAGCATTTCAATAAACTTGAATAAAATAGAAACCTTTGCCTCCTTGGTATCATTTGCATCGACTAAAGTGAGGGATGAATCATGAGAGACCCAAGCCAGTCGACAACCAGAAGGAGAGAATAGCGTCTGATATTGATTTCATACTATTTAATATTGGAAGAATACTAATCACCTGATGAACCCATCCCTTTGAAGCGAATTCAGACATGAGCTGGCCGAATGGCATCTTTGTTCCCCATGGATTGGGAGCTACCTTCTCGTCCACCTAAACGTCAGCTATTTAATATTTTTAAAAAAATACAATAAACCATGCAAAAGATCATGAAATTATCATGCTACTCACTTCTTTAATAAATGCCGAGAAGACTCGATTCTTAAAATCGCAAGCTCCTACAGCCAAGAGAACGTTGTTCGGATGCCAATCAATGCAAGTTACTGTAGATCGAATGGGCTTCTTGATATGCTTCGAGACCCACCTGTGGATTGATGATCAATAAATAGTATCGAATAACTTAATATAGAATACTCACCAGTTGTTTTCCTTCTCGTAATAGCAAATAGCAACAAGCTTATCTCCACTTCCTACAGCGAATTTGTTCTCGAGAGGAGACCAGCGAACACAAGTCGCTGCACGGTTTATCCGAACCTATCAACAGTGAAGATAGATAACAACTTGAAAAATCACGTACCACTACAAGCTCAGGTTTCCAAGTTTTATTCTCAAAAGTCCATACAAAAGCATTCTTGTCCTGCGAGCAAGTCACGATCTTGTTCGTCTCTGGAGCCCAGTCAATTCCTAAACGACTTTGATATTAAAGAGGAAACGGTAATATTACCGGTAAACAAACTAACCAGTAACGGGGAGATCGTGCTCGTTAAGCACATGAATTGTTACCCATTCTCCGTTTTTCCATTCGAGGATGTGCACTTCATGAGAGGACGCGCACACCGCAACTTCTGCAAATTCGAACTTGGAATATCATAACATTAAAGCCAAATATGAATAGAACTAACGGCTTCGGTCCTTATTCCAAGCGTGACAGTTGATGGGTCCGATTCCAAGATTCCAATGTTGAACCGGGCCGGTCTTGTTCATCGCACCTGACGACACGACCAATTACAGACGATCAAAAGTAACAGAAAATAAAAGATAACGGTTCCAAAGTCGGGATGAATCAGCGATGAGCTCATGTCCAATTTTACAGCATAGATTTCACAGCTATTGAGAACCGGCTTTTAGCGTAACCGAAAGATGAATTTCGAACTGCGTTTTAGCAGGGATAGTATAAAAGTCGGCCCGCGGGCCGCGGGCCGCGGGCCGACTTTTATACTATACTTTTATACTATCCCGTTTTAGCACGTTACTGTAACTTACAGTTCATTAGTGACTAAACTGAGGAAGTTCGTGCCGAGACTATTTTCTCAGCAAAGTATAATTATCATTATGGAAATTTTTAATTTTCCGTTTTTCCCCGTAGTTCATGGTTTGATGGTGCTATTTCGCACTCCGAGACCTGTGCAAACATTAGGCGGCGTATACCCGATGAAGTGCCCTTCGCATCAATCAATTCTAGAACCGCATTATCAGAGCATCTTAGCAAATAGCGACTTCTCGCGATGTTTATCTTGTTCTTCACGTGTCTCCAAGACACCCAGCGGTACTAATCGCGCATTATTAGCCGACTTGACTGGCGTAACGTTTGTACAGGTAAAGTGCAAGTTATAATTTACAAACATCGCGTTAGTAGCGCAGTCTAAGATGGAACATGGTGAACCTGTTCTAGTTATAAGCGGACGTGTAGTGAAGTTCTTTTTCTTTCCCCAAAGGACATAGTTAGATTGATTCTGTTTCTGTGATTATAGCAGCTAATTTCTGACGACTTATTATTCGTATTCATTCACTTTTCAACTGCCATGTTTTGAGTACAGTCTATCTTCCTTTGTGGAACGTAAGGTATGGTGATAGGGTGGTGTGAATGGTGGAACAAGATACACTGTTGATATTGCACATCTTCTTTGTTGGATGTCCTGTCACTCATTGCCTCATGACCTACTTGTCGTTCGTCACTAACTCGTCAAACTTTCTTTCGCTTCAAAGGACCTTCCTAGGTCTTTTTCACACTTTCGCTCTCTTTGGTAATCAGACCATATCCGGTAGCATTCTCATAACAATGCGTTCGTTATCGTACTTGACTCCCTTTGATCTCTTGCAATCGCCTTACTCTACTCATGGTTATTATTGTCGTGGTTGACTTTTGTTCATCTATAATCCATGTGAGTGTTCCAGGAGTGAATCGTGGAGTGGAGATAACTGGAAGGAGTCGTTTCCTCTCCATCTCCGTAGTATGTCGGGTGCCCGTACGGGGTTGCCTCTGCTAGGTGGAATCCTTCTTGGTGTCTTCCTATCCTATAATCTCTTCGCTCCTCCCGATGATACTCCTCTTGTATGTCCAGTGGTCAGTGCAATATTCTTCTTTGGTTACGAACAATTTAAAAAAGTTGTATGAACTACAATTCGAGAAAAATACGATTTTAAAAACTGTTTTACATTTATAACCAGCCGATTTTGCCCCCGCCTTCGGCGGGGTCTCATCGGCTGGTAGGCCTCACCATTGCGCGATCAGCTCCCAACCCAATTCATTTCACAACATTGAAAACGCGCACGACATGTTTACACTTGTTTACACTTTCGTGACCTGGCTGCGTGACTTTCGCAATAGTGGACAAACACAGCACACGCACAGGGAGACATCTCTTCTTTATTAAGGAGTATGATTTCAATTATTGACCAAAACCTAAGGTGCGACGTTATACCAATTGAAACATTGGTACTTCTGTAGCTTTTTTTTGGGAGATGTAGCGGCCTTCTTTTAAATTTGACAAACTCAATTCTTTTTCAGGCTCAGGTAACAGAGTTCATAGACTCAGCAGAATTTTGGACGGTTAATCAAGAGAAGACACCTCAGACTCCTCCTGCAGATACTAAACAGGTGAGTGATTAGAGAGTGATTGACATCTGATAATCTCTTCTCTACAGGGTTCACAAGTGGCACGTGCACGATTCGCAGCCACTGAATTGGGAATTCGAGAACGAATTCTCGTGTTGGTATGGGCTGAGACTGGACGATTAGCTGCAGCACTTAATGGAACACTCGCGAAACATGGTTTGTCCAAGGAAGGAATCAATCGATAATTGGTGTGATTACAGTATCTCGAGTGGTTGCTCTGGCAGATTCAGCTCGTTTGGATGTTGAGATGAGTCTGCTGCCCTCTCTTGTACCATTCAAATCCAATTCCCTCCATGCCCATACTCATATTCTCAATGCCGTATTCAACTATGTAAGTTCCCCTCTCCTCTTTTTTCCTTCTCTATTTTTTGCCGTTCTCTATGCTCCGTTCATTGATTACGTATTCAGAACACGTCATGATAATGATTAAGCGGGTGAGTGGTATAGATGGTGTATGTATGGTGTATGGTTTATCGATTGTGTCGTCCATATCGTACTATGATCTTATGCTATGGATATAATTGACCGATATTTCAGACCCTGCAAGAGAACTACGATTGGTTTCTTATTATGAAGGAGTCGACGTACATCAATCCCTTCGCCCTCCAAGAAATGATTAATAAAGTGAGAAAGAGATAAGAAAGAGATCTCAATCGTTATAATGGAAAATATTAAGATGTCATGGAGTGAGAAGGTGATTCTGGGTGTTCCTGACTCTTCGAATCCTGGAAGATGCGTATTGGATGCGGGAATTCTCTTGTCCAATCCAACGATGCAGATGCTCATTCAGTGAGTGGTTATAGTTATTCCAAAGATGAGAAGACGACGAAGAGGAATGAACCATATGGAATTTGTGTTTATGGAAGAAAAAGAGAAAATGAAGGGAGATAATGTAGAATGTGTTGCAGACAACGTCACGTGTGTAATAATATGTTGGCTGGATCGGATGAACAGGGAATGGAAATGTGTATTCATGCTGCCACTAATGTATCCTGTAGAACAGAACATCAGGTGAGTGAAGAGGAATGGGAAGAGTTCGAGATGAGGACAAGGAGAGAATGGAATGACGAGATAATTTGATTTGATTGATTCCCCCCTTTCCTCTTAAGTGTTTTCGCCCTCCAAGTTATTCTTGACTAACATAAATGAGGGACAAATGAATTGATTCCAGGGTCGGGAATATCGATTCTGGCGTGTATCTGGTACAGAGTCACCACATGAAGAGATACAGAGGTAAGAGAGAAGGGAGAAGAGGGATGTTGATGAGGGAGAAAGGGCAATGCTCTCTGGTAGAGCAAGGGATTTGTATTTATTATTCCATTCACGTCGAATGGGCATTTTGGAACATGTGATCATAAATATGAAAAATTATAGTGCAGAAAGTAGATAAATTTCATTACAGCTGTTTGAAATGCCGGTACTTCTTTACTTTAGTGCCCAAAGGCCGCTCTCTAACATGCGAGTAGTGAGAAATGAGACAGCGAGCGATCGAATGAGCGAGGAATAAAATAGTTACCTTTGGGCACTAAAGTAAAGAAATGCCGAAATGCCATTTAAATGACAAGATGAATTTTAATTTAAGATGGTCAATGGAGAATCCGTCCCTCAATTCTTCCCTCTCCGTCGGAAGTATTCTATCGACTGCCGATGCTTCCGCACTACACGATCACTTCATTCGTGTTGAGGTATGGGAATGCTATTGAACCTTTTTACAAGTATAAGAGTAGTACAATAGTCCGTGTAATGATTTCCTTTCTCGTTGCAGGTTGACAAAGTGGAAGCAGAGATCTTGAAGATGGAGGAAGAGATCGAAGGAATGGAAGAAGATCTACCCGATGGGCCAAGTTGGCCTGTTGGAACGAAACCATTCGCCCATGCACCTAATCGATATCAAGTATGTACTGGGCATACTGGATTTTTTAATGATATATTTCGACGCAGAGTTGCTTTGTGTATTGCTTTCTGATATGTCTAATCTCTCATCCTCACAGGTGCCAGTCTGGGAGTTCTTCACTGCAACTGAGATATTCAAGAATGAGCCGAATCAGAATGTGAGACCAATCACTGGATCGGATAAGGAGGATATCGATGAGATTATTGAATCTGCTAAGAGAAAGGTCAGATTAGGTCCCGACTGTACATCGTATGATTGATAACTAATTGATTATGAAACCAAATATATTTTAGGCAGAGGAAGAAGAGGGGGATAGAAGAGTGGAGTTCGTACGTGTCTCTGGTGGATACAGGTAAGAGACGGATGAGACGTAATTCAATGTTGAATAGCGAGTGGAAATCTATGATTTTCAAGTCTTTCTCTTCTCTGATTGGAGTTGCGTTGCAGACAATTCGATGCAGCGCGTGGAATGGATTACATGGTGGATCTCGTGTATCGAGATGTGAACACAGAGGAGACGATCGAAAGGAGAATTCATCTAGCCAGAATTATTGGTCAGAATTAAGTTAATTCTCACAGAGTCATTATTTTGCAAAATATCCGTGACGTAATTGTCGTGGTTACAGAACGAACGACGCTAGTGAACACTGTCCCGTATGTGAAGGAAGATGCCGATCTCACCATTGTTGTGCCCATTGCAGAGGAAATTGAGGTGGGAAGATCTATTCATTCTTCCATCTGACTCATCTCTCTTCTCTTCCCTATCAGGTTCTTCCTGGTCGTCGTCTTCTCGCTCGTCAAGCTCGTCTCTGTACTTCACCCGCAGAAGAGAATAGACACACTAGAGTAGTAGTGGCTGTGAGTGCACGAGTGGAACAGAAGAGTGTCATATTCATACAGAATGATCTCGAAGAACTTAAGAAGAGGTTAGTCACACTTCATTATCTATTGGACGAAATGTATCTAATGGACCCAATAAAAAGCCATTTGGTGATGAACCTATCTATTTAACATAACTTTATCATCAGTACAAGCGGCATGAGACGGCGAAATAGTAATCTCTTTAATTTCTCCCCTTTTCAGATGCAAGCGTTCTTCTCTGGAAGCTTCTCTTCTCTCTGTTTCATCCGATAATCCATCATCTCTCCATGCAGCTGAAGCTCTCGATGAGGCAATCGATCATTTCGGACCTCAATCAATGTTCCTCCTTCTATCTCCATATGCTGATATACAGAAGGAACTACTCGATAGAGCACGCATCAACACCATCAAGAAATTCCAGGTGAGAAACTGAAGAGACTGAAGAGATTGATTGTGATGGGAGTAATTACAGGTGTTCCTTCCGATTCCATTCATTGAATATCATCCGACGATATCGGGAATGGATCTGAAGGATGGGGAGAAACCAGACGATGAAAGTACGAGACAGAGAGCATTGGGAACACTCAAAGATGCTGCTCCACCACAGAGAACAAAGGGATTAATGGTACAGAAGGTGAGTGGAAAGAGAAAAAACATTGTTATGCAATGACCATTGTATTCAGGAGCATGGTCGATTCGATCCTCTCGATTTCTCCGTCGTGTGTATATACGGTAGTGATTATATGGAAGTGCGACCTCGTCTGATGAATGGGAAGAGAATTGACGTTGGATCGGCCTTTCTCAATATGCCTCCAGGAGTTCATATACTGAGGGCAATTGAACCTGCACTCAGACTACGGTTAGTATTTCATTCTTTGAGGATAGTACAAATTGATGGTACAAACGGTTCAATTTCGTTTTTAAAACTGCTTTTTTGGGAGATAGTTCGTACGAAAATGATCCGATATCATTACTCCTTAATAAAGGAGAGATGTCTCCCGACGTCTGTTCGTTTGTTCGCCTAGGCGAGAGTGACAGAGAAACTCTCTGAGGCAGAGACGCAGAGAAAACAAGTCGGGCGCCCCCCCCCCATCTCAAGTACCTTAACCCTGACTACCGTACACCTACCGTAACCCAGTCTACCGTATACCTACCGTAACCCAAACTACCGTATCTCCAGAACCTTCTAGAATGTTCGAAATGACTGGGACAGGTTCCAGAAGCTTCTAGAATTTTCGAAAATGAAGATAAAGTTCTAGAACCTTCTAAAACGTTCGAAAATGAAGAGAAGTTCCGGACCCTTCTAGAATGTTCGAAATGACTGGGACAGGTTCCAGAAGCATCTAGAATGTTCGAAAACGAAGAGAAAGTAGAAGAACCTTCTAGAACGTTCGAAATCGCTGGGACAGGTTTCAGAAGCTTCTAGAATGTTCAAAATTAAGGGGACAGGTCTAGTGGCTTTTAGAATGTTCGAAATGATGGGACATGCCCTGAAGGTTCATCACACAACCCAACCAAACACACAACCCGGCGTTATCCAGTCGGGAAGCGCGCCGGAGGCGCGCGGCCCCGGCTGGTATTCTATATTCTCTAACTAATGTTTTCATATATTGTATTATAGATATCACCGTCGTGAATGTGATCCGGATCTGGAAGAAGATGATCTATTGAGATGTACTCAGAGTAGAAGAGAGAATCTTGCTGCTAAGGATCAACTAGCACGATTAGTATTCAATAAGGAGTAGATCTCTACCTTGTATTCCCTCCTTGCCCCCATTCTCTTTTCCATCCAATCTCATCCACCTAATGCCATCACTCTTTTTGCATTGTGAATAGCTCCATTCTCTTCTCTAAATACTCATCCCGTTGTCCTCTTGTCAGTCTATCAATTACTCCCCCTCTCTCTCTTCATTCATGTCATTACATAGTTCAACCCATCTCTTTCGTTATCCCAATGCAATACCTTCATAATCATTTGAGTGCTTTCCTCTTCTCTTTCTCTCCCCATTCGACTTCTTCGTCGTCTCATCTTTTACCTCTTCACATTGTTCATCTTCTCTAGAATATTCACTTTATTTGAGATACACAGATATATTTTGTCCATCTTACGTTTAATCTTCTTAGCCTTATCAATCGATCGGTTTGCCTATCTGTAATTTGCAGTATTGATTGCTACGGGAAAGATGCATGATCCTTCTCCTTGTGTGCTCTCCATTTCATTCCCCCTTCCTTCCGTCTTTTATTATATCCTTGCCTTTCGTAGATATGTATGTTACCGTATCCGCCCACAGAGTAATTACTCTCTTGCCAATCGATAACCGTACTTACCTTCCATCAGCAATCTCCCCTTCCCCTCTCCCCTTTTTATCCAGCGAATACCAAAGTGGTGAGACATAATAAGCCGCACTTATTGCATTTTTTATTCCGTTGTATGCATAATTTGTCAGATTGCTTCAATTTTATCAGAGATTTTGTTATAAAGTATTTCTTATCATGCTTAGCTCATCGCAATTTTTGGTGTCTTTACCTATCACAAGCTATGGTTTACCTTTCCGGAGCACGTGTTGGTTAGTTCCTTCAGGAATAATCCTTATGGATTGAATTTTGAACTGATGGATAGGTGTTGTGCGTGAGAAAGAGTTCCATATGATGACGTAGTTTGTGCATCCATGTTGTTCAGATGGCTTCTGGAGATACTTACGAAGATGCTATGCGAGCAATGAACCAGAAATCAAAATCTAGACTTGTTAATAGTGGTACGCGATTCTACAAGGAACATTTCCGAGGAGTAAGTTCTTGTAATGCGAGCTTTACTATCTAAAGGAGCGGATTTTTGCAAAAACGTTATGAAATATAAATTTAAGAAGAATAACGTGGTGGAGTTAGTGAGCGACGGCGAAGCCTCCGATGCGGATTTAGATGTGAGGATATCAATTATTATATATTCTGATTCAATAACATTAGGTATGGCTTGGAAAGAAGAATCAGGATCTCAATACTCAAGCTGACCCGTGGCAAATGGATAAGAAGAGTGTTCTTACCTATCCCTTGGGAAACATTTCTCAGTCATTGTAAGTGGCTCTCTTTCACAAACATCCTTGTTTCATACGGAAATCAACAAAACGAAATGATTGCTAAGCCAAGCAATGAATGGATACATTGCAGAGCTATTGAATTCAAAGGGAGGGAAGATGAATCTGATAAAGAGGAAGAAAAAGAAGAAGCGAAAAAGGAAAAACGAAGGAGGAAGAAAGAAGCGAAAAAGGAAAAACGAAGAAGGAAGAAAGAAGCGAATGAAGTGACGGTGCGAAAGAAATAAGAGTAGATTGTGGATGGATGATTGATTTGCAGGGTGAAGAATATCGAAGGAGGAGAACAGATAGCATTGATAGTTTTATCGTCAGTGATGGTGTGAGTGAAGAGGGAATATGAGAAAGATAAGATGATAGAGCTTTTTTTTCAGGAGATAGATCCTCCTCGAGGAGGAAATATATCGAAAAGAGACAGAGAAAGGAAACGAAATGTTTGTTGACATCAAATACTATTGTAAATGCTCTTTTATCGTTCAGATAAGGAGATCTAGAGAAAAGAGGGCTTTCGAATCATCTGATTCTTCAGAGGCGGTGAGGAAATGGGTATTATTTAACAAAGATGATTATTTAAGATTATGCTAATATTATTTGTGTTATTGTTATAAGAACACAAAGCAAAAATTGTAAATGCGCGGATCATAGTATCTTATCATTTGCATTTTTTCCTACACAACCGCCTGCTACGCGGCATGCCTCGCGTTGCGTGCGCCCATTATTATTGTGTCATCCGTCTTATTTACATAAACATCGATTAAATTCACATATATCAATTAATCACAAACAAGATCGATCTTTCGAATGATCTGTCGATTGGTTAAAAATATATAGATTAAATTAAGTTATCTTTTCGTGGAATCATAGTCAACTCTATCAAGCGCGTTCACTTTTTCTCCGAATGAGCTTAGCATAATTATACTTTCTCTTGATAATATAATTGATTTATATTTATAATTAATATAATTAGTAATCTACTTAATAAATAATCAAATTAAGGAGGAGTGTAGTAGTGGAAGGAGTAAGATGGGAAGAGCGAGTACGAGTAAGGCGGTATGTAAAGTTCATTGAAGAGTGTGAATGAACAGATGTTATATTCTAGAATGTGATCTCACCAGTGAAGAGAGGAAGAGGTCGACCGCCCAAGGACAAAAGTGTTCGTTTTTATCGTTGATGTTCTTGTTTTTGAAATTAGCTTAATTAAAAAATTTTTTGAGTTCACAGTTTTTAAATTTGAAAAAAAATCACAGGTGGAAAAGTCACCAAAGAGGAAGGAAACACCATCAAGGAAAGAAAAAGAGAAGAAGACAGAGGTGAATTTACAGACAGATCTAACTCACCAATTTCGATAATAGATGTGATCATGCAGAGATAATTAATATGCAATTCAGACTCCATTGAGAAAAGGAAACAGAAGAGTTGTGGATACTAAGGAATCATCGGATGACATTCAAGTAATAGATCCTACGGTTGGTTCTGTTGCTGCTCCTATTCAATAGGAACTGAACGTATTATTTTGAGCCACTGCGGAAGAGTGGAGGAATGCAACCGAAGAAGAATGGAAAGAATGATTCATCTGTGAATAGAAAGAAGACGGTGATGGAATCAGAGGAGAGTCAAGATGAAGTGAATACATTTGAGTAGGGAATAATACAGATGACAATAATCGGAAAGGTCAAAATTGTGGACAGATATTTTTCATCCTTTATTAGAGAAGGAACTTCATATAGGAGTGGGATTACGTTAAAATACGTAACTTAACGGCATGAATGGGATTAGATCTTGTTCCTTACTATCGTTTAGTCAATTCGAGTTGCATTGAATTTAAATCATTCTTTTATCCAGCCAGTGAAGACGAAAAGGACAGGAAAACAATCGAAGAATATAAATCATCTTTTTGATAGTGATAATGAGGAGGAGGTTAGTCTACATCTTTCCCATCCATCTTCTTCTTCTTTTTCAGTCAATCGAGGAAGTTCCTAAGACGTCGAGAACATCGAGGAAAGACACTATAAAGAAGAAGGATCATATTGATAAGAAGAAGAAGGTTATAATTAATATAATTAGTAATCTACTTAATAAATAATCAAATTAAGGAGGAGTGTAGTAGTGGAAGGAGTAAGATGGGAAGAGCGAGTACGAGTAAGGCGGTATGTAAAGTTCATTGAAGAGTGTGAATGAACAGATGTTATATTCTAGAATGTGATCTCACCAGTGAAGAGAGGAAGAGGTCGACCGCCCAAGGACAAAAGTGTTCGTTTTTATCGTTGATGTTCTTGTTTTTGAAATTAGCTTAATTAAAAAATTTTTTGAGTTCACAGTTTTTAAATTTGAAAAAAAATCACAGGTGGAAAAGTCACCAAAGAGGAAGGAAACACCATCAAGGAAAGAAAAAGAGAAGAAGACAGAGGTGAATTTACAGACAGATCTAACTCACCAATTTCGATAATAGATGTGATCATGCAGAGATAATTAATATGCAATTCAGACTCCATTGAGAAAAGGAAACAGAAGAGTTGTGGATACTAAGGAATCATCGGATGACATTCAAGTAATAGATCCTACGGTTGGTTCTGTTGCTGCTCCTATTCAATAGGAACTGAACGTATTATTTTGAGCCACTGCGGAAGAGTGGAGGAATGCAACCGAAGAAGAATGGAAAGAATGATTCATCTGTGAATAGAAAGAAGACGGTGATGGAATCAGAGGAGAGTCAAGATGAAGTGAATACATTTGAGTAGGGAATAATACAGATGACAATAATCGGAAAGGTCAAAATTGTGGACAGATATTTTTCATCCTTTATTAGAGAAGGAACTTCATATAGGAGTGGGATTACGTTAAAATACGTAACTTAACGGCATGAATGGGATTAGATCTTGTTCCTTACTATCGTTTAGTCAATTCGAGTTGCATTGAATTTAAATCATTCTTTTATCCAGCCAGTGAAGACGAAAAGGACAGGAAAACAATCGAAGAATATAAATCATCTTTTTGATAGTGATAATGAGGAGGAGGTTAGTCTACATCTTTCCCATCCATCTTCTTCTTCTTTTTCAGTCAATCGAGGAAGTTCCTAAGACGTCGAGAACATCGAGGAAAGACACTATAAAGAAGAAGGATCATATTGATAAGAAGAAGAAGGGGACGATTTCTCGTGAGGAAAGTGATAACGAAGATCAAGTAAGTGATCCTAAGGCTATTCCTGTCTCCCTTCCCTTTTTCATTTATAAAAGCTCTGATTTTCCGCTATATATTTTTAAATTTGCAGCCTGCACCGAGGAGAAAATTGGGTGAACCTCCGAGGAAGAATAATAAGTTGAAGCAGATGGGTAAAAGGAATCAGACTATGGAGAGTAGTGATTCAAATGATGAAGTAAGGAATAGAACCAGATGGAATGATGGATATTGGAACTGTTCATTATTTCTATTGTTTCCTTTTCCAGAGCGATCAGATGGTGACGAGAGGAAGGAAGTCGGATGTGAAGGTGAGGGAGTGGGGGGGTAGAGTGGAAACTTAGAGGTTAATTATAGTCCTGAATACAGGGCTATGGCTCAAGATAAGAAAAAGAGAAAAATACACGATAGTCATTTGAGTATTTTCTCATTTAGAGGCGCATACCATTTTTATATGTTAATTATTGTCTTTTTTGAGAAAAGACAAGGAGAATCGAGGAAGAGAAAGGCGAATGAGAGTGAAGAAAGTGATGATTATGATGAAGATTATGGAATGAACGAAGGAGTGGGCAAGAAAGTAAGAAAGAATACCACTTATTGATGATTCGAAAAAATGGCGGTACTGACATGAGAATGAGAAGGATCGAATACAATCCTCATAATTCTCCTCGATTCTGGGTTGGAGATAAGTGAATCCCTGATCTTTCAAACATCTGGGCATGGGTATTGGGTTGACATGGAAGTGCATTATAATTATGACATACTTTCAGAGGAGATCGTCTACTACAGTTAGTGGAAAAGGAGACGGAAAAGGAAGAAATGGAGGAAAAGAGGAAGAAAAAGAGAAGAGAACTGGTAAGAATGAACATTACTTTATACGAGTTCTCTCATTTGTAAACACAGTTTAATGTATGTTTTACGGATCATTTTCCAATATCTTTATGTAATACAGGTATTGCCGTATAACTAGATAAGTGGTCTTCTGGCAATGAAGGTGTGGCAAATATCAGGGTGAGCCATAAGTTCTCGCAATTTTTTTCGATATATTTTTTCAAGAGAACCATTTAAGGAGAATTTTTGGTTTACGTAATATACAGCTACTGCTGGAGAAAATTTAGCAGCACTAAAATTATAAAGATATTGGCTAGGGATGACGTAATAAACGAAAAAAAGTGATTTTTGCTATTTAATTGAAAAAATTCTAACTTTGAATGGAAAGATCATTGGGTACCCAGATTTTTTTGGTAAATAGGGTAGACCATAAACTATTCTTTTGAAACTTTGAAATTCGAATAGTAGCCAAAATTGAACGAGAAAATAAAAAAAAGTAACCATGAACATGTCTGTGGTTGAAGGTCATTCTACACATTTTGGAATTTTTATGGTTGCCTAACAATCTGATCTCGCACAAATGGTTTTGATAATATAGTATTAGGATAACCAAAACATATTCCCACTTCTTATCGTCTTTCGTAAATCGGGTATTCTCAGGAATATTGAAAAGCTCAGGATTTCGTAACTATGACGGAATGCTGTTTCGAAGGTCGGAAATGTACTCAAATAATTTCTTAGCATCTACTATACTGTTATAGACGTTAACCGATTCTGGACCACATCTCATTCGTGAAATCCGAAAATAATCCATTTCATGCATGTCATACGAAACCATGTAGATATTTCAGACTTCTAAGATTTCACTATCTCACAACTGGAAATAAATAAGAGCCCGTTTGTGTAAGAGTCGAACAATGTCCGTACAGGGTTAAATATCGGTTCCCAGCAAAATGCTGTTTTAGGTACTGTTCAAGGTGCTTAATAACCTGGACCATTTCACTTTACATGCAAATCAATATTTGGGCCAGTACAAAAGGTCAAAGATCAGTGGAATTTTCACTTTTTTCGCTATAGCAACGGAACGGTTATAGATATTCAAAAACTTTGAATACAGACTCCTATTCATTTTTCAAGGTAAATTCAGTACTATTTTTGAAATTGTGAAATTCGCAAAAACTTGCGTTTTTTCGTTGGTATTTACATTGAAAACAAATTGTAAAAAATTTAACTCGCTTGGGTGTGTGGGGCATAGAAAAACTAAAATATGTACGTCGGTAGTTCGCACAACTCGGGCCCACCTCTGAGTTATGAATTAAATAGTGAAGACACAGCGATGGGAACAACGGCTCCTTCCATTCCTCTCTCCTTGAGCAGACTCGTATCCGATTTGGCGAGTTCACCCCTTGAGTGTCCTATGGCTCAGCCGGTAAGACTGCGGTCTTGGGATCCTTATGTTGTTGGATCGAATTCTTTTTGATGCAGCTTTTTTGCAACATTTTTGGCACGTTTCTTTTTGACACCAATTATTA